>CM043122.1:26338803-26570933 GCA_023701765.1 Hylyphantes graminicola
TAAAACCTCTTTGACATGATCTATTCATTTTATTGAATACTTGTACTACAATTACCCAACGTCTTTTTCCGGGAAAAATTGGAAATTTTTTAAAACTACTGTCATTTCAGCCATATCGGATCGGGAAATGCTTTTGATAAACTTCTATATTCCATTTGAAGAAATAATTATAAATTGCCTTCTTTGCTTGTACTGAAATTACATTTTCCAATCACCGATTAACAGTGAATGATTAATATAATAAAAAAAAAACAGTATTACATGTCATATGCAAAATGCGATCGAATCGGAACCCATGGACCATGCGAAAAAGAAACATGATCCGTAGGCTGGAAAACTCTGCAAGGTAATATTTATATACAAAATGATCTGAATACAATTTATACCAAAAAATTCAAATTTCATTCTAATAATATTGCAAATTTTCTCATATAACATTAAATCTGTTAGACCTGAAACGAAATTTTTTTTAAAAAAATTTTTTTTTGATCATGTTTTCTGGTGGATTCGCAAATAATTTATGGAACTCTCTACTTCCATGGAAGGATTCTTCTCCAAATAGCCCATATTTTTCATTCATCCAACTTTGGTTTGGCCGGGTAGTATAATTAAATAGTGGATTATTTATTTTATATATATTTATATATATATATATATATATTTATTATATTTTATATATATATATTATATTATATTTTATATAAATATTTATATTATATATATATATATATCAATATAATTTATATTATGTATATATATATATATATTATCCACTTTTAACCCTTTTCAGTCCCAGTGATTGCCATTTGGTAATCATCACTTTCAATATTTTTTTCAAAATGTGTATGTCCCGCTGTGGACAACAAACACACATCATCCGATTCGTCACACTTTGTTCTATCAGACAAAATTTTACTTTAACCTTTTGGAATACTGATGGTACAACTGTGTCAGCAATAAGTAGGCCATAGGACTAAGTAATCCTTTAAGACCTAGCAAAATTCTATCTGATTCCTAGCGCTCTAAAAGTGTCGAAAGGGAACTTTTTAATACACTATTAACGATCGATTTGCTGATTGGTATAATTGTATTTTCCGATTGCAGTGCTACTGTTCAGTTTTCCTAGGTAGGTAGGTTTGAAATGTCGTCGCATTAGAGCTACGCAGATTTTCCCCAGAAAAAGACAGCCATTACATTAGTTTCCTTCGACACAATTGGGGACACTAGTGTACACTGGTGGAAAAAAGTTTAAGGACAGTCTATAAAACTAAATAATTCTATAAATTTTTAATTAATCCATAAGTTTTTTTACACTGAATGCAATAAAATACAATCTACAACAACTCGTGTACTGCAAATAATAAATGCAAAAAGAAATTATTTCAAAATATGACATTTCAAAAAAATATGTACAAACTTTTGTGGAAAAAAGTATAAGGACAAAGGTAAAAAAAGGCATGCAACAATTAATAATTAAGAAAGTTGCCTTATTTTCAATTATCTTGATCAGCCGTGCTGTCAGGGACTCAGAAAATGTTTGAAGAGTTTGTTTTGGAAGGTTTTCCCATGCTCATTTGATCGCAGAAATCAAGTCGGATATGGAGTCGTATTGTTTGCCATCTCTGTAAATTTCACGGCACAAAATGCCCCACAAATGTTCCATATTGTTAAGGTCAGGGCTTTTGGATGGCCAGTCCAATAACTTTACAAAATTGGCATCAAACCACGGTTTTGAAGCACTTGACACATGAATCGTGGCATTGTCTTGTTGAAATAAAATAGTCTCCAGATATGATAAGGGGAGCAACGGGCAGTAAATTTTCGGCTAACACGTCTTGATAAGCTGACGAATTAACCTTTTTGTCCAAAAACAAATTGGAGTTGTTCCATTAGCAGCAAATCCTGCCCATACCATAACTCCCTCTCCTCCAAATTGGCGTTTAGAGAAAAATTGCGGTTCATGGCGAAGATCATTCCAAAAATACCGCATACCATCGGGACCATCTAAATTGAACCTCTTTTTCATCCGAAAATACAACATCTTGCCATTTAGAACCAAACGCAACATGTTTTTTTGGCAAAATCTACTCTGTTTATTTTATGCTGCTCTGAGAGAGGAGGCCTTGATTTGAGTTAGGAAAAGTGCACGTTTGGATCGTTGCTCAAAACGTTGCGAACAGTTCGACTGGTATATGGCAACTGCAATTCTTCCTTAATACGATTGGAAGCTTGTTTTTTTTGAAACAAGCTCTTCTTACAACAGCTCTCCTTTGACGAGGAGTTAAAGATGGTGGCCTACCTGAACGCTTCTTCTGGCCGTACTGTTCCGGGTTTTCAAAAAGTTGTAGACAACGGTCTTTGACCTATTTATCCTAGCAGATATTTCACGTCCACTCAGACCACATTCTCTGAAAGCCAATATTTTACCCTTCTCAGACTCCGAAAGGTGTGCAGACTTTTGGCATTTTCAAAAGCTTGACAAATGTCAATCAAATAAGGCCCAGGAAAGTGATTATATGCTTAAACTGATTCCTTTAACTGCGGAGCAGTCTTACAGCGTCAGAAACTTATGCAAATTTTAGTTTAAGTCGTCAAAAATCCTGTGTCCTTATACTTTTTTCCAACCTTTTAGGCATACAAATTTTTCAAGTTTAATATTTTTAATCTTTTAAAAACTTTTTTGATCTCAACTCATTAAAACTGTATTTGAGTTCATTTTCATTTACGTATATATGATTAACATAATAAATTACACAGAATTTCCACCGGAATAGTGTTTTTTCCTTTGTCCTTAAAACTTTTTTCCACCAGTGTATATCTCAATCTAATCCAATCCGAGTTTCAGATCTAGAGATGTATTTAATCTATGCAGCTGTCAACAGTACCAGTACAGTAGGCAAAAGGTTAATCTATAGAAGTCACAACTACTATTTTTTTTATTTAGAAAATAGTCAACAAGCTTTCTCCTGAATTTTTATAAGTTCACTTCAGTTCCACATATTTAAAACACAATTTAAACTATTTCGGTTAAAATAATTACTAAATTTTTTTTTAATAATATGGTCAGATACCTTAAAAATATATAACTCAAAGTTTTTTTTAGGTAATATATATATTTTTATTTTGTTGTTTTCCACAGTTAAAGAATTTTGGCATTGTTTCAAAAAATATTAAAAAAAAATTTTAATGAAAATTTTTTTTCTTATGGAATTCGTATATTTGACCTAAAATAAGCTTATTTTGTGAATATCAGATGTTTATGTAATGAAGTCAATTTTTGGGACTGAAAGGGTTAAAAAAAACTCCCTTTTAATTAAAAAAAAAGTGCTCGTGCTATATTTCACAGAATAATTCGTAGAATTCTCACTAAGCGAAGTTTATTTTGATTATGGGCAATTCCATAAAAATGTCAACCTCGGTACCAAAATTTCAAAATTATGTAAATACTTCGTGTCTTACACGCTTTTAAAGTTTGGAATTTCTATTTTAGCACACTGAAATTCATTGTTTGAATATATTTTTTCTGTAGTAGAAAAATTGGTTTTAAGCGAACAGTAAGAATTTTTAAAAATTTATGTGTTAAATTCTTACTCTAAATATTTTTTTTCCTGAACTTCCCATAAGTTAGTTAGAAATTTGAAATTTAAGGGTTAACTACATTATAAATTAACATTTTACACATTTACACTCACAGAAAATTTATAAATGATATTTTCTGTGTTCAATGAGTACTAAACAATACTAAATTAAGCAAAATGAAAAAAAAATTAACTTT
Source organism: Hylyphantes graminicola (assembly GCA_023701765.1). Taxonomy (NCBI): domain Eukaryota; kingdom Metazoa; phylum Arthropoda; class Arachnida; order Araneae; family Linyphiidae; genus Hylyphantes; species Hylyphantes graminicola. The sequence goes on from CM043122.1 coordinate 26,342,579, forward strand.
TACAGCAGGTAATTTGCTTATTGTCACCAGACCAGACCCTACGCATAAATTATTATTATTTAAATACAACTCAACTTTCGTGTTTGATTCAATCACATGTTAGTCTTTTTATTAATATAAATAAACGCTAAGTGTTAAGCTGGACAGTTCCGCTTTTTGCCCATCCCCCCGTGTATGTTCCGTTTTTCTGTTGGTTCCGTTAAACGAAGAGAAATATAGTTTTGCAACTTTTTTCTAAATGCTCCTTATGTAAAATGTTAAAAAAATGCCCTTAAAATACTTATTAGTGCTTTATATTTAATTACTAAAAGTACTTAAGTCTAATGCTAAGTATTTATTAATTATTTTTCGATTATTAATTGTTTATTGTCAGTTTTACTGTCTGTTGAAATTATGGGAGGAGGGGGATTATATGAGCGATTGTTGAGGGGGGTAGAAATAGAATTCCTGATTTTAGATTGAAAATCTGGTCACATTACTTTTTATGCACCAAAAACTAGAAATAAAGTATTTGAATAGGTAATTTACTTAGAGTCAGATTTTAGCAAATCAAATTTTTTAAAACTTTAATTCCATGTGTTAATTGGAAGTAATTAGGGTAGACTGACCAGTGAGTGAACAGGCCCCAGTGAATGAACAGTTTGTAAATACATTTAAAAAGTAAAGATTAAAAATCATTCCACTGGATGGATTGGCAACACTGACATCCTCCCATCTAGTGGGAAGGTATCTGACACCTGCAGGGCCGGACTGGCTCCTTGACAAAGGCGCAGTTTTACCGGCCCTTCCGGTTGCAAAGGGCGCAAAAAAAATCTGGGGAGGGGGGGGGGGTCAATTTTTAATATTATTTTTCAATTTAAATTATCTGTAATTAAAAATGAAAATTAGTTTTTATTACAATTACTTGTTAACAATTATTTTAAATTACAATTATTTTTACTTACAATTATTGTTAATTAACATATTGTTGAATACCTTATTCTAATTAAAAATTGAATTCTAATATAATTTTCCGTTGCAAATGCAGTGTTTTTGAGTGTGTAGTATTACTCTTGGTGAGCATTAATTAGTTTTATTTTTTATAACTCCTATTAGGCGACTGGAGAGTCCAGTTAGTTAAAGCGTTCACCTTAAATAAGGAAGGTCCCAGGTTTGGATCCGGGCATTGCTAAAATAACTGCAGACCTTAAATACGCTACATAGTCCCGACGCTGTGTACGATGTCGCCCTTAAACGTGCCATTGGGTGCCTACTCAGGTGTCGACTCGTCACTTGACTGTGGTACTAAATTATAACGCCCTTTCGGCAATAGCCCTCGTGTAGCTCTAGTGCGACAATAATTCAAACTTAACTAAAAGAAAATAACTCATACCTTTATTATTTAATAGATCATTGCTATTTTATTTTTGAATAAAAATTAGGTTTTACAAATAAGAAAAAATAATTATTAATTATCGAATGTTTTTATTTAAAAGTTTACTACTTAGATAATTTTTAAATCACCAGATTTGTTGTAAGGAAAGTAAACGATGAAATTCTAATATTGAATGTAATTATAAAGATATCAGTGCAAACATAAATTAACATTCATTTAATTAGCAATAAAAATTTAAATACGTTTAGTTTGAATTATGGTCGCACTTGAGCTACACTAAGGATTGGCGGGCGCCATTCGAGACTAAGTAAAAAAGAAAATTAATTTTAATTTAGAAACTTGTTTTTTTGTTTTGTTTTGTTAAATTCGAATATTTATATTTTGAAATTAAGAAAGACAACAAAAGGGGCGATGTTAGCAAATTAACTTTTTAATAAAACAAAATAACCGGACATTCTTGAATGAGCACATCGCGTTTTGGCCGTAACCTTAGGGGCACTTCGCAAAATGGCTACCTGATTGTATTTCAATTAACAAACAATAAATATATAGAAAAAATAACGGCCAAGTTAACAAACATATTCATACCTTCGGATAATTTAAAAAAGTAAAAATTTAAACTTACCAATATTATGCTCTTACAGTAACCATCGGGGGCTGGGGTGGCCAGTCGGTTAAGCACTCGCTTAGCATATAAAGTTGGGAGAAGGAAAAAAGCAAAAGACATCCATCCAAGAGGATATCATGTGTCTGACTAATAAACGAACAAATGCACAACCCCTTAAGCGGTTTCAAATAAATCAGTCAATATTTTATTTGTATGTTTTTTTATACTTCCTGTAGAAATATAGTTGTCGAGACATTGGTCTTCACCACTGGAAAAAAAACTACCTTATAGCGCCTGTCTGGCTATCAGTTAAGCTAACATAATAAAAAAAAATCGAATAATACAAAAAAAATGTAACCAAAATCTTATTTCTCTCCATAATTGCCACTGGTTTAAAAATAAATCTGAGGGAGGGTGAGAATAGCTTTTGTTATTTCTTTTCTTTAACATTGCATAATATCGTGACCTTTACTGATTTGTGAGTGCACAATATAGCAACTTATAAAAAATCAAAAAGAAAAAAATGGAGCCACGTGTCATTTTATCAGAATTCACCCCCATGGATTTTTCCTATGGAATTGTAACTTTGGTTTTCTTCTTTTTATTGTTAACAAAATAAGATTGACTTGTAGGCCCGGGCAGCCGAAAAATGTCCAACGAATACCCCGGCCCCTTGTAGAGGGAGTGCATGTTAAATATTCTCCACAGTTGTAACGTTGCGTACGATGTCACTATTAACGCTTGCGTTGTGTGCCTACTCAGGTGTCGGATCGTTACTTAACTGTGGTTTTCTAATAAAAGAAAAAAAATATTAAGAACAAAGAAAGATAAAACACTAACATTTCTCACTTGTCCCCCAATTTTAAGAATTTTGAGGTTCCAAAACACAAGGGATCTTAGGCCCCGTCATTAAATGGGCTCGTTGATAAATATTCTTTAAGTTATGGCCTGCGATCCAAACCACTCGGCCATAAGGGCCTCACATGCCACCCTATATTTTCTGCGTGATGGTCCGTGGTGCTGTTGCCAGGTTCTGTCTCTACCCTACTATAGAACTCTTTGGTTTTTTAATAGAATACATATTTATTATGTTTATATCTCGATTTTTCTCGAATTTGGAATGTTTATTTTACATAATATAAAAACTGTTTGTTCTTAAAAATTGCTGTGTACCACTCAATTCTTGAATTCAGCACGAAAAACACCGTTAAATTACTACATTCCTATTATAAGAAAAATATTTATGTTTTTTGGTTTCAGGTCACCTGCCATATGACCACATAATAAATAAGTCCTAATTATGAAATGAAACCATAAAAAATGAACATTAACAATGGACTAGTAATTAAATGGATGAGTAATTAAATTGCCCTAAACATAACGGCATTAATCTATAAATTTGTTGAGATTTCGAACCAGCCGGATTTGTCCCAGTCGGGGCTTCTTAGAAACGCAGTCAAGTGACGAAGTGAGTGCCGTATCTTTCACTCAACGAAACCTCAGAGCTGCATCCGACAGCGGCGTCAGGACTTTAGACCATGACATCTTTAACGTACAGTACATCAGTGCCATTTACAAGGACCTATTTATGAAATTAATAAATGCGTGCAAGAAAGTCTAAAGCTCTAATTTGAAGTTAAAGGTACCCTCAGGTCAGGATTTTTAAATAGGCTAAGTAGGATGTAGCCTAGAGCGGCAAATTTTTTGGGGCGGTACAATTTACTACCAATAAATCGGCATTTTTCATAAAAAAATTATAAAAAGAAACCAATATTTTTAAGAAAGAAAACAATATATTTATAATAATGCGTGAACCGTAAAGGTACATAGATAATTCTAAAACATATGTAGACCGAAAAAATAGCCAAGAAAACTATGTCTGGGAATCTGGGATGGGGGAAGGAAAAACAGTAAAAACACCTTTCAGACGCCAAACAAAAAAAAAGCACAAATGAATTCGTTATTTGAAATATAGCCGTCAAGTGTTAAAAAAAAAGTTTTAGGTTAAATAAAGATAACGATCCGTTATTTTTTATAGATTCGATTGGCGTTCGCTTTCTGTTCTCTTTATTAGTTTCAAGTCAGGCCTAAGTACACGTGTTCAACGTATTTTCCTATGGTATTTTCACAAAGAAAGTAGAAAGAGTAGAAAAAATGTGCATTGTTTGCTATTTTCAAGTCTTTCTCACCATCATTAGTAACGTCCAAACAAAAAGTTTCGGTTGCGTAACAAAAAAAAAAGGCGTATTTCGGGTCGGGTGGCTTCTTTGGTGATTCCATTTACGGCATAAATATTTCGTCAAACGTTCAAATCAAAATCAAATAGTCTCTCATATCGGTTATAGAAAAAAAAAACACAAATTTGAAGTGAAAGGTTAGGTTAGGTTTGAATTATCGTCGCACTAGAGCTACACGAGGGCTATTGGCGACGGGCGTCGTATTTTAGAACCACAGTCAGGTGACGAGCCAACACCTGAATAGGCACCCAACGCAACCGTTAAGGGCGACATCGTACGCAGCGTTAGGACTTTGAAGGATATTTAACGTGCACTCCCTTGGGTATTATTCGTCGCACATTTTTAGCTGCACGGGCCGTGTATAGGTCGGCAGCTATTTTGGCGATGCCCGGACCCGAACCTGGGACCTTCCGCATGCTAAGCGAGTGCTTAACCGACTGGGCTCCCCAGCCCCTGAAGTTAAAGGCACCCTACACCAAAACCGACCTTAAGTTTGCAGTATACAAATGTTCTACGAGAAAAAGGGTAAACAGTTCTCATTTTTGAGTGCGAGAATCGAATACAAAAAGGTATTTCACATTCAATAAACAAATTTATTTGTTATTTCAGGACATAAATTTATTATTTTTATTAGTTTAGCAACAGTTAGAGTGTTATTTTAATTATTTTTTTCCTTCGATTTTGACGTAACAGGGCGCTCGAATATCAGGATCGAAGGAGCAGCCAATAGGAGCAGGCCAAATTTTGGCGCCAGCAGGGTTGTTTACACAGATTCCTCCGCCTATATACCTTTCCCGACCTTAAGTTTGCAGTATACAAATGTTCTACGAGAAAGAGGGTAAATAGTTCTAATTTTTGAGGGGGAGAATCGAATACAAAAAGGTATTTGAATTTAACATTCAATAAACAAATTGATTTGTTATTTCAAGACATAAATGTATTATTTTTATTAGTTTAGCTTCAGTTAGAGTGCTATTTTAATTATTTTTTTCCTTCGATTTTGACGTAACAGGGCGCATGAATATCAGGGTCAAATTATCAACCAATCGGAGCAGGCGAAGCTTCGGCGCCAGCCGCGTTGTTTACGCAAATTCCTCCGCGTAGTACATTTCTCTGCTGCAAACTTATTTAGTTGTTCCCACATTAAAAAAATCAATCGACATTATATGTATTTGAACAAAATACATGAAGTACGTCTTTTCACCAAGTACTATCAAAATTGAAAACAAGAAAGTTTAAATCCAGTTATGTGATATCGTAGGCGCCCCATTGCTCCTGGCGCTTGGTTTGTCGAAAAGCGGTATGTTAAATTAAAGGCGCCCTAATACTCCTTTACGCAGGTTTTTTTTAGATCCCTCATTCAAAAACAAAAAATTCCGGATGATACGTCAGAAGTACTTTTCTGCACCAAGTATCAAAACTTTAAACAAGAAAATCTAAAAAGCGTTTTTTGTGATATTGTACGGTCGTAGGCGCCCTAATACTGATCGTTAGCGCTGTTCTTTTTACATTCTTTATATAATCATATATTGGAGCGCCTCGATATCATAAGGCGCTGTATCTTTCTTGTTTACAACAACTTCAAAACTGGTTCAAAAAGCCATATGGCGCTAACGTAAGTATATTACACAAATAAATAATTCCATGCTGTATATGAAATTGTAATCATTAATTTAACCGTCTAGTCAGCGCCCAGTATAGAAGTGAAGGCGCCTTGTTAAGTATCGGTTTAGCTATTAGTACTAAGACATTACAAAATGGCACCATATGAAAGTGCGAACAACCTACGAGAAGACGAACCTGGAGTTCAAAAACTGTTTTTTTTTTTTTTTTTTGGAAAAGGGCGCACCGGCCCGCCGGCCGACGGGCCGGCGGGCCAGTCCGGGCCTGGACACCTGATTGATTGTAATTGGTCATTAATTAAAATCCAACATGCTTATTGACTGGACATTTTTGTGTGCATTCACTGGTAAAAGAGCTGTTCATTCACTTGGCTTTTGTAACACTTTTTATTTGGACCCCCAAAAGACCCAAAGAAATGCAATATAAAGTCAACTTTTTTTTTGTAGAATTTACATGTAATGACAGATGTATTCACATTGTCATAAACCAGAAGCTATATTTTCTTTAAAATTTATGAATTTTCTTAAAACAAATTGTGCTTAAGCGTTCATTCGCTGGTTAGTCTAGTCTACCCTATGCCTTTAACAGTTGCAGAGAAACAGTAATGGTACAGAGAACTTACACCCGGTAGTCATTATGAAAGAAAATTATTATGCAGAGTAATACGACATACAATTTTAAATAGAAAGTCATCGATGACGGAGACTAAGTAAAGATAAAATTCTTGAAAAAAAAGCTTGAGACAGTCTTTTGAATTACCGAAAGATAGCGATATAAAAGAAGTAGATAAGCTCTTCATATTTAATGGTCCCATAAGGCTAGAAGGATCTGGTTCCTTTGAGTTGCTGAAGAAAAAATAGTTTCAAGAACATGCAATAAGTTAAAGAAAGTTTATTAAAAAATTAGGTTAATGTTAATTAACTATCCGCATGTAACCCAGTCAATTGAATGTAAAAGTTTGTCAGAATCGTTGTTTATTAAATCCCATCAACATATTATGAATGTGCAACATATTTTAGGTTTGGTTTGGTTTGAATTATCGTCACACTAGAGCTACACGAGGGCTATTGGCGACGGGCGTCGTATTTTAGAACCACAGTCAGATGACGAGCCACACCTGAATAGGCACCCAACGCAACCGTTAAGGGCGACATCGTACTCAGCGTTAGGACTTTGAAGGATATTTAACGTGCACTCCCTTACACGGGGTATTATTCGTCGGACATTTTTGGCTGCACGGGCCGGCAGCTATTTTGGCGATGCCCGGACCCGAACCTGAGACCTTCCGCATGCTAAGCGAGTGCTTAACCGACTGGGCTCCCCAGCCCCAACATATTTTAGGTATTGTCTCATCAGACATTGGCGGCTTGGGAGCCCAGTAAGGCGTTCGCCTTGCAAGTGGAAGGTCCCAGGTTCGAGTCCGGGTATATCTGAAACAACTGCTGACTTATAAATGGCCCGTGTAGCCAAAAATGCCCGATTAATAAGACCCAGTGTAGAGGAAGGGCACGTTAAATATCCTCCAACGCTGAGTACGATGTTGCACTCAATGGTTGCGTTGGGTGCCTACTCAGGTGTCGACTCGTCAACTAACTGCGGTTCTAAATTACGACACGCATCACCAATAGCCCTTGTGTAGCTCTAGTGTGACGATAATTCAAACTAAACTAAGCTAAACTCATCAGCCTTGTTAAGTATTTTAGAGATGTCAGTCAGTTACCAAGGCGTTCTAAATGCTGGTGTTCGTTGGTAGACATTTTCAGGCTTGTGTGCTTGGTCTCAAGGACCCGCTTATAAACCATCGTCAACTAGGACAACACAACACACACACACAAACACATATGACAGATGTTGCCATCTGTCACCACCTCCGCAATTTAGACATGTCCCTGAAGGGGAGGGAAATTTTCTCCAGGGACCTGTACCCATGGGAAACTGCGCAATGACCGCCCACAGAACTTTCGGACCCAACAGATTTTACGAGCACGTACTCCGTATATACTCGACATACACAAACATCCATGCTTGAACGGGATTCGAACCCGGACCCAGCAGCTCCAGAGGCTAATGCCCTAACCACTATGCCGCTGGATCGGCATGCTGGTGTTTTTTCAGGGCTCAATTTTGGAAAAAAATTGATGTGTTGGAAAGTTCATTTCATGCACTTTATTATGGGACTGAATTTTAAAGGCCTTGGACCTATTTAGACTTTTCAATTTTTAATTTCTTAATTACTTGCAAAAAGTGAATAAAAATATTTTTACTAAATACTTTGTTTTTATATACAACATATATTTATTTTAACATGTTATTTAAATTATTTCAACTATTAAAAAAATACAGAAAATTGTAATTAGGACCTAGGTACACCACCAGCGGTGTACCTTGATCCAACCGGTAGTGTACCTTGGACCATTTATTAACAGGTAGAGAGACTCGCTTTACAGTCCAAAAACCAATATTTATTCGACACATAAAATTCAGAAATACATTTTACAACATACTCTTATTTCTAGTCAAGATTGTAGTAATTGGTTATTTTAGGTCAATTGGCTTAGTAAGGGGTTTTATTGCCTTAGTTTTTTTTAGTGCCCTTTTGGCTTTTTCAGCTGCAATGCGATCTTTCTCAGGTGTATCCGTTGAAATGCAGTATAAAATTAAACCGTCATTTCATGCCATAGGAAAACATTTGGCTATCTTTCTGTCATAAATTTGAAAAAACTTAAATATTTCCCCCTATGTTTATACAACTAGGCCTAAACGTAAAAAGGACGTTCTGCAAAGATATTTATTATAGAAATCATCTTTTTAGATGCGTATGCAATAATTATTTTCTATATTATATCAATATGGTTACAATTTTATAGGTCTACCATAAATCTAAATAATTAACGACAGAAAAATATTTATTACACCATATAAATATTTCTTACAAATTTCCATTCTACATAATTTTACATCAGGGTTGCATGTTAATAGCTTAACATCTTTAATTTTTCAAAGGAAAAAATTTACTTGAATTTTGAAAAGTGTTTTCAACAATATGAAGCACATATGACCTATAGTAAAGTACCTTGGACCAGTCCAAAGTACACCACTTGTTTTAGGTTCGAGGTACACCTCTTGGATATTAAAAACAAAATAGTTAATCACCATGTTAGGGATAGAATTAAATTAATTTCAAGCACACAGTTTTATAGCTAAAACTTTACTTTTAATTGCATAACCATCGTTTCTGAATAAACACTACATGTGTGAGTATAAAAATACACTAAGGAATCTGACAAAAATTTACTTTTGAACTGCGAATTTAGTTTTTCGAAACCTCTAATAAATTGACCTTTTAAACAAACAGATAGAATTTCACTGAGACCCCTGGTAACAAATACTTTAACTGCATGTGATGTTGTTTCAATATCTAAGCAAATCGAGCTAGAATCAGCATAGGTTCGAGGTACACATATGTCCAAGGTACAGCTGCGGAAATAAAAAAAGTACAGCTGTGGAAATAAAAAAGTACCCACTTGAGGTTATTTCATCCGTTAGTCACCCTATAGAATCGGACCTTTTTGAGATTGTGTACAATTAACATTCTGAGTTAATTGCACGATACAAAATTTGCATAAGAGGCCGTCTTCATATTAAAAATATTACGATCTTGGAAATTTCCAATAGCAACACCCACTTTTAATAACTTAGGAATGTTAAGAACTCTCGAAAACCCTTAAATCTAAGTTTTTGTTACATTTGGATGAATATTTGACGAGTTATTCAATCGAATCACTTGTGGACCTTTTGGGGACCATCTCTAAAATGACAAGCAGGCAAGCATGCAAAGCCGTCTTTATTTATCAATTACACACGTAATCTTATACACAGTCCCCTAAAGGGTAATTAAAAAGTATTTTGTGATTTACTCAGAAAATTATGAATAAAAAATTTTAAAAATTGGGATTTCGCTTAAACTGCTTGTCTTAAATTTATTTCTTTAAAAATATTAAGGGGTTTCAATTCATATTTTTTAAAAAATTAATATAATAATTATTTAAAAATATAAAAATTGTTTTAAATACCCCAATATTGAATACATTTTGTTTGGGTTATTATAATTTCTTTTCAGTAAAAAAATCGTTTCATTATCTTAATTATTTATAGATCGGGATAGTTTTTTATGTGCAACTCATTTAACATTATGGGACCTAAACTTTGCACGTCTCTAACTCCCCTAATAATGCTTAAAAACTAACAAAATTTGGCATTTCGTATTAACATAGGTCATAGATTTGAAATATGGACTCAAAAATGGGTGTTACCATTGGAAATTTTAAAGTTAGTAACATTTTTAATATGAAGATGACCCCTTATGCAAAATTTGTGTCGTGCAATTAACTAAGAATGTTAATTGTTTACAATTTCAAAAGGGTCCGATTCTATAGGGTGACTAACGGCAGAAATAATCACTAGTGGTACTTTTTTTATTTCCGCAGCTGTACACCACTTACCCCTAAAACTTTATAATTCTCCCGATATTTTGCAAAGCATTGTAATTTCATATTCCGAATGTCAGTCAGTTACCCGTAGAATGGCCCTTATATATTTTGATAACATTATCATACATAGCAGTTCTAAAGCCGAACACTTAGGGGGAGGTGGGGGAAAATGGTGGTAGGTGGAAAATGAAATAATAAAAAATAAAATGAATTTTCAACTATACATTTAAATTTAATTAGACTTTTTCTTTGAAATATTATTTTTAGATGATCTGTAATTACTTTTGTTTGTTTTTCAGAATCTGGCAACATCATTAATTCATTGAAATTCTTGTTCTTAAGCTAATTTTGCTTCAGCTGTTAAAATTCACTCTTATAAACTTCGTTCTATTTATTTTATAAAACATGCTGTACTCTTAAGCCTTGTTGCATGCAATAGAGGCATTTTCGAAGAGTATTTCTGTAAAATTAGCTAAGAAAAATTCGAATTTTTTTAAAAAAAATTTGTAATTTTTTTTAATGTCGTGGGGTAAAGTGGTGGTATGGTTAGGCTTAGCTATGAATGCAAGATATAAGAGTTTAGTACAGTTTGGGCTACAATCTCCCTACATTTTTACCCCCAGCAAAAATAATAATTTAACAAAACGCAGATAAATAAAATTTATCTGTTTCAAAACTTTTCGGAAGAATTCCCTTCAAGAACACGAACACATTCAAAGATCAACGAATACATTTAATTTAAGTAACTAAGAATACATAAGAACCCAACGAAAACATTACAATAAGAATAACTATAGGAAACCTGATGTGCGCCAAAATATGTTCGGCCAGGTGGAAATCACGTGCAGATTTTTGACGAAAAGCGTCACTTGTAAAATAAACTGCTCGCGATTTTAATTGAACTGTTTTGCGTGATGTTGATAGTTCGTTTTCGTTTCTCACTTATTATCGTCGCACTAGAGCTACACGAGGGCTATTGGCGACGGGCGTCGTATTTTAGAACCACAGTCAGCTGACGAGCCAATACCTGAATAGGCACCCAACGCAACCGTTAAGGGTCGTACAGCAGCGTTAGGACTTTGAAGGATATTTTACGTGCACTCCCTTACACGGGGTATTATTCGTCGGACATTTTTGAGCTGGTCAAAGGAACAACAACTGATGGTGGTCAGAAGTATAACACCATGACAATACAAATTAAAAAGCATGCTGCAGTTAAAGGGTTAGAAAAACGAAATTCACAAAAGCTCCACAATATTTTCTGAAGTCACTTATTTCGCACTATGTACAACTGATTAAAAATATAGGAAAAGGATCCACTAAAAAACAAATGTGTTTGCAGTATTGCGTAGGAGAACAGTGAGAGACATTTTGAAGCAAAAGGATAAACTCTTAAAATTTGCAACCATTTGATTTCTTTACTATTTTTCTATTATTTCATTATATTTTCCTTACTTTTGCGGATTATCTGCGCATTCGCTTATCCGCGGATAATCGGGAGTTAACTGTAGTTACATTTTTAGGATGAAAATGGATTTTTATATTTCACACAAATCCTCTTTGCCTTGAATCAGCCTGTGGGGTCGCAGGTGGTCAAAGGATTTCAAAACATTACGGCAGATTTTTCATCACGGCACCTAACCGTTTACTTGTTAAAACATGCCTACTTTCTAGATTTAGAATTAATAAAAGCAAACAATATAAAAACAACCTATTTAATGTTTACTGTATCAATATGAAAAAGCAATAGTAATCAAAATAGAGAAATTTATCTAAAATAGTAGTCCCCTTTTCATTAAGAAGTTATAAGAAGAAGCACACTTAAAATTTGGTCATCCAGTTACCAATAAAATGGTAGAATTAAAAACTCCTAATTACTATTGGCCTGAAGATATTGAAGATCACAGATTCGTTAAATCTGTCTACGAATTTTTTTGTCTGTTCTACGAATTGAGCTAACTTTAAACGTTCTGACTCTTTCTCACTCTCTCGCCTTGCTCTTTCTGACTCATTCTCACTCTCTCGTTTTGCCTCCTACTTTTCCGACAATATGTTACCAATAATACCAACTCCTGATCAGATTTTTAAATTTCACTATAGATTCAAATAAGCTCTTCAAATCCCTTATTATGGGTAAACTTGGAATAGTCATACCTAATTCCTCTGAGATTATAATCAACTCATATTTCCTTTAAATTCAATTTTAAAGCCGGCACAGAAAACCTAGACAAAAAGACTTTAAAACGCCGCATACACAAATAACGCACTTAAAACTCCACATGCACTAAAACGCATTTAAAACTTAACATGGACTATTAAAAAAAATCACTAAATCCCAATCGTACCATACATCTTCAAACCACTGAAACCACACCGTAAAAACTGCATCTAAAACCAAATGCAAACATACAAATACTAAAAAAACACGTACCTAGCTAACCAATAGACATCCATAGTTCAACGGCACGAAAACCTCGATGGACCAAAAAAGGTCACGACACCCACTGGCCTCAAGCCGCACACCAAAACAAGACACTCACAGGAATGGACTGTTTGATCTTAGTTGGTTGGTTGGTAGACATATATTTTCGGGCTTGTGTGCTTGGTCGCAAGGACCCTTTTATAAATCATCGTCAAGTAGGACAACACATGACTCACACATACACAAATGACAGATGCTGCCATCTGTCGTCACCTCCACAATTTAGACATGTCCCTGAGGTTGAGGGAAATTTTCTCCAGAGACTTGTACCCATGGGAAACTGCGCAATGACCGCCCACAGGACTTTCGGACCCAACAGATTTAACGAGCACGTACTCCGCATATACTCGGTAGGTCTTTAGTGGCACTGGGATTCCATCTCTCGACTTCCGATCTCGAGACCGTTATTTTGACCACAGGGTTCCCTACAGCCGGACTCACAGGAATGGACTGTTTGACAAACAATTTGGTAAATAGCGTTTCTGGCAGTCTGTTTCTAGCCTTCTTTAGGAGCTTTCACACATCCAATTACGCCTCGTAATTTGGAACCCTGGTCAAGTGACGAGGTCAACATCTGAGCGGGCACCCAACGGAAATTCGAGTGACATCCAGTGGCGTAGCTAGGTAACCAAGGGCCCTGGAGCAAATTCAAAAATGGGGCCCCACTGCTATGTAAACTGATTAGGTGTTTATCAAATCAAAATATGGAATATACAAATACTTTAAAAATGCTAAGCTACTTAAGCTCTTTTTTGTGCACTGCATCGCATTTTAAATTTACTAAATAACCTTTCAGCTGCTGCAGAAGTGACAGGAATTGTAAAGAATAATAACATTGCTGTAAATACTTCCGTTAGGTCGCAATCTAGCACTCCATATTTACTCATTATTGATTGGCCCGAACTGGGATGATAAGCGGGCCCAATGCTGTACCAACTGGGATACCAAACCCCAAAAACATTTATTTATTATTACAACTACCAAACAGAAAATGTCCATTTACAGGCAGAGGACTAACTATCAAGTATATATTTATGTAATTGATCGGTTGATACAAATATATTCCGGCTTGAGTGCTTGATCAGAGACCTGCTTGTAAACCTTCGTCAAGTTAGATAGACACAGACAGAATTTTATTGACACAGAAAGAGAAATTACACACAAGGCGAAGACGGAAATCGAAACCGCACCCGGTACAGTGCGCAGGCTGTTAGCGTAATGGTCTGTGATTTTAACCACTAGGCCACCCGCCCCAACATCTTTATATCTCTATAACCCTTTTTGACCGGCGGTCAGGTGGTGCTGATTTAAAATTATGAGACTAAATTTGGAGTTTTATCAAAAAAAAAAATGCGTTAAGCAGCATCAATGCCAGCAACTCTTAAAAAACAAAGTCATTTTTATACAAATAACGAATGGTACAAGTCAGCTGCTTCAGTATCGATATTTTTGAAGAGCTTGGACAATTTCTTTACTACCTGCACGATCGTGCGAGCCCGGTCGGAAAGAGGTATCACATCTCTAGGCACACAAAGTCTGTGGAGAGGAGGAGAGTGTCTGTGACTTCATACACGACAATAAATCAGCTGTTGGTTCTCACGAAACCCTTGCCTCCCCCCCCCCCCCCAAACGAAAGTTTTAAGTCTTAAGAATAAAAGTTGTCGAATAAAAGTTGTCCTTTCCTTCACTCTTAAATCAAAAAAGTGAAATCCACTCCAGTAGGAGAAGTGCATTTTCGACACTGGAAAGGACTGAATATTAACTCAGACTGAGTTAAAATCACTCGTTTGGAGTGATATTAACTCAGACTGAGTTAAAATCACTCGTTTTTAGTGATCCTGTTGGAGGTTTAACACACAAAGGATCCACTCCTTTCGGAGAAGTGCATTTTCAAGACTGGAGGAGTGAAAATTACTCAGATTGAGTTAAATTCGCTCGCTTGTTTTAAGAGTGTTTATATTCTCACTGTGTGAGCCCTTTAAATTGATGCTCTTTTGCTAAGAAGCAGTGTACATAGAGTTCCACAACCAGCTTGGGTTTTTCGTCATTTATTGATATATTCAAACCTAGACTTTTCATTTGGAATTGCGAAACCTACTTTTCGTTAGTTTTATTGCTGCATTTACACCTAAAAAAATCAAATAGTTTTTTTTAATATTTAAAATATCACTATTTAATCATTAGGAAATATAATTGAAATATCAATTGAATTACTCGTTTAGAATACATTAAAAATAGCTCCTCAATGTAATCGAGAGATTACTTGGTTTAATATTTTACAAAATTTAAATTGTTGAAATAAATTGTCATACAAAGACAAAGATGCTTGTATAAATTCGGATTCAAAATGCCCCATCAACTATCCACTACTCAACCGGGCAAAACTCCCTTATTATTCTGCCCACAAAATAATATTTTACATCAGCACCCAACCTCAAACTATCTTTTATTCAATTCTGCTTTTAATTGTGTAAAATCGATTAAAAAAAGGGCTACTTTTCTTTTTAATATAAAAATTCTTCAATTTTGTGATTTTCACAAACGACTGAGGGCTTCATAAAATTGTGAAAAAGGCGACAGGTTACCAATGCCGGATGTGCCGTTCAAAAGCATTAACATTTAATTTTTTATTCCTTTTATATAGTTGCTGCTAAATCAACACCACGAGAAACTTTATTTACTCAAAATTAATTTTTAAGAATTCTCAAAATAATGAAAAAAAAAATGGAAAAATAGCTGTGGACATGTTGGAGATATCCGTCTGCCGTACCCACCTTCCAAATTCTGTTATATCCGTTGAGTCCTTATTATTACTATTTTTTTTCTAGAAAAATATCTTTTATAATTTTGGTAAGTTTGCACGTGCAGAAATGGATGCCCAAAACTAACGAAATTTTCTTCAATTTTGACAAAACTGTTTACTGAGAGTTACTGTTTGTGCTCCGAGTTTTTCTTTCCTCAAATCTAGAAAATTTGTTTCGTTATTTTTTGTAGACATGAATTTCATCAAATTTAAATAAATATTTCTTCATTATTTTATCGAATTAATGATCATTATTGTTTATTTGGAGAGTTCAGTTTCGACATTTTTGAACAGATAAAAGTTGTTTTGATAGTCCCAGTTTCGTCATTTTTGCTCAAGTTGCGTGTCAATTTTTAGCATTTTCTAAATGGTTTAAAAAATTTCCAATTTCGTCAATTTTGAATATTTTCAAAATTGTTTTAAAAGTTTCTATTTTCGTCATTTTTAAATGCATTAATTTTTTATTTCGTCAATATTCAAAACAATTTTTCAAAAATACAAAATGCCTACATGTTCGTCAAACTATAATAGCCAATTTTTTCGAAAAATGGTTTGATAGTTCAAAGCGTGTTTCGGAACCAAAAATTGCTTTGAATATGATTTATGTATTTTATTACATTCAAATCTAGCAAATATACTTCTACAATTTTCATTTATTTTTACAACAAAATAACATGCAATTTCATTTAAATATTTATTTACTTATAATAATTTATCTAAGATCTATCTGTTTGCATCTATCTATCTGTTTTAGAAATTTTGAAATAGGAGTCTATGGTTGGTAACCTTTGAAATTTTTTGTAGAGGTGGATTGTAGTTTTGTGATTCATGAAGCAGGATCAATTTTTGGGTAGTTCCATTTCTCTTCGGTGAAATAATTTTAATATCAACTTCAATTTCAATAAACTCAATAAACACTCATAAATGGCCATTAATTTAACTCTACCATTGCTTTTTACTTTCGATTTCATGATACAGTGGTGGAAATTGATTTATGAACTGGCAGTTTTTTAACAATATTTCTTTATTAAATGCATATTTATCGATTTAAACTTCATACACTATACAGGCTCTGTATTCTAAACTATACACGTAAATAAAATTTTAGATAAATTCGTAAAAAATTTCTTTTGTTGATATTTTAGTTTCAGCATAGGGAAATTGATTTATGAACTTTTACATTCAATCTCAATTAATAATTAGCAAAACCACTTTTTTCCGTTAATGCTTCTTTGATTTTGTTTTTCGTAGACAACACGAAACTTTGGATCAAGTTTTGGTCAAGTAATTTCCAATTTTTAATGATTAAGTCCTTCTATTCTATAACTGATGCACACTCCATTGACACCATACTCCATTGGAGTAAATTATTCAAGCCAATTGATCTCAGACATCCTCTTTGGGGTTTAAGTCATGGCTATTGGCAGGATGATCTAAATGAACAATACTTTGTACATTAAACTAGTCTTCCATTTCGTTTGAAGTGTGAATACTTGCATTATGATGCATTAAATATAATCAAAAGCATAGTTCTGGCATGCAGAAATGAAGCAAAGAACTTTCTAGAACTAATCTTCAATAAAGTGATGTTTGTCGGTCCTTCAGAAACAAAATCTTGTTTCTTCCATCGTAAGATATCGTGGCCCAAACCATCCAACTTCCACCACTAACATTTCAAGCTGAAGACAGATCTTGGTTGTTTTCGAAGATCCTTTCAATAAGAGTTTAAACCACAGGTCCATCCAAATTTAAATTTTTTCGTCAGCAAATTTCACTTTCTTTCAATTTTTCACCCTCCACCCCCCTCCCAATCCATTTTCATGTAGATATGACCATATTTTAATAGCATGTTCTTATGGTGACGATTCAACATTGGACCAGCCTTCATTTTGGACCATTTCAAGTTCGACGACGATATCAATATTTGTCCTACTCTTCTGTTAGTCACAGGAAGTGATAGTTCATAACAAATTCGACCTGTAATGTATAAATGCTGTCACAAATGGCACCTTTTTGGGAAGCAAGTCCCATAATCCAGCTTTTGCCCCTTGTCCCACAAGGGTTACACCTTTTTTATTGATGTTTTTTTGCCGTAGTCAGAATGGTTCTTCGAATATTTATGAATTACATTTATTGATCCTCTAATTAGTATGTCGATTTCTCTTACAGATTTATTATAATATTATCTGTGACATTTTTTTTACCTTTTCGGCTTCAGACAGTCCCACAAGCTTACCTATTTCGTAAAATGGGGATAAAACAGATAAATTTCAACAAAGTAAGTCTTAATCTTATTTATAAAGTATGATAGTAAACTCCCCTGATGTTCAAACAAAATACTACTTAAAATATTTGGTACCTTGGTTCAAAATAAATTTGAGTTCATAAATCAATTTCCACCATTTGATATGCTTAAAAACTAAAAATAGATATGTTTTTATTTAATATCATATTTTTAAAAAATTTATGTATGAAAATCGTTTGTTATGCTCTGAATATACAACACACAAAATTCGAATTGTTAGCACTTAATACAAAGCGATATCTGGTGAAAAGATTGTTAGTTCATAAATCAATTTCCACCACTGTATGAATATTAGGTAATAAAAGTATTGAGATGGTTTGAAAATACGAAACGGATATTTTGCGTTTTTCTACACGTTTTGGAGGGTGCTGATTCTAAAAAAGTGGTTATCGGACATTGATCCGCCTATGTTTGTCTGAAACAACCGCACAGCTTGAACTAAAATATCTACGGACTTCAAATTTTTTACACGAGTTTTCAGTACGTGTTGGACTCTGGGCAAGTGGTTGTTGCTTTTTAGAACTTTTTTTGGTTAAAGGCATTGCTGAAAAACGAAAGGAGAGGCGGCCTTCAAATTTGGTGCACGAGTTCCCAGTACCTGTCGAAATCAAAATAAGGTTTTCGAGAAATTGCGCATACTCAAATTTTAGCTCCTTTTTAGAACTTTTTTGGTTTTAAAGGTATTGCTGAAAAACGAAAAAAAATGTTAAAAGCATATCTATTGCGCATGCACAATTTTTTCGAAACCCTTCTTATGACGTCCGACAGGTACTGGGAAATCGCGTATAAAATTTGACGGTTGTATATCATTTTGTTTTTCATCAACAACTTTAAAACCAAGAAAAAGAAGAAAAAATCAAATTCAAAAGGCAGCTACCCCATGCTCGTGAATAATTTAATCGAAAATATTATTTTATGAGTATTCATGTACCATTTGTAGTTTTGGCTTTGAAAGTGGACGGACAGGCAGACGGGCAGACGAACATAGCCATTATGAAAATTCCCCCTTTTTACGCTATAAACATAGTGTGGAAGTAAAGTAATTCGGATTTTATCAAGCTGGCACCAAGTAGTCATTAAATTGCCGTTCTTGTAATCTAAGGATTGTAAGGCGAAGTCTTGCCTCAGAACTAACATTAACTTAGATTTTAAACTTAAAGAAATAACGAAATTTTTTGTGGTGTAACCTTACGCCAGCCGGCCCACTGGCACAATGGTTAACGTGTTGGCCCTTGGAGCTGGTGGGCTCGGGTTCGAGTCCCGGTCATGACATGGATGTTTGTGTCCGTCAATAAATGTTGTTATTTGTCTAAGTGTATGTGTCGTCTCTTTCTTTGTGTGTCTCTTGTGACTGTATCATTTCTGGGGTTGAATACAATAGACCTAAGGTCGCAGTGTTCGGCGAACTTGCCCCCCACCAAAGAAGTCATAAGTCATACGCCTTTTTTGTGATGTAATGTTACTCTATAAAGATCTACCGACTCAATAAACACCAACCATCTTACAATGTCAAATGCTTGGAAAATAATAATCGATTTTGGAGACATATTTCACTGTAAACATATATATGGAAAACTTAAATATAAATTTTAACACTTTTAAAACGTAAAATTAAATTAGGAGGTAGTATAACATACGTAATAAAACTTATGTCTGGTATGGAGTAAAAGTTTTATAGCTTGTTAAAAACCCTTTTATTTTGTTAAGAAAGGAATTTTTTGTTTAGATTCAGAACCTTTTGAAATTTTTAGAGAGAATTATTACTAAGAAATAAGAAAATACTTAAAATGAATATAGGAGTAGTCCTTTTGTTGTAGATATTTACAAAAATTTCATGGACATTAAAATGTGGAAGCAATTTAAATACGTTTAGAATTTCAGGAAAAAATTACTTGATGAATTTGAAATAGGTTGAGGTTTGGATCGTAAACATGTTTTGTTAAGCTTTAACAGATAAAATAAATACCTGATTGCAATCTAACACGAAAATGTCTATCCACTCATTTCTATCTGATTTTTTTACTTTTAAACTAAAAAATTTTCTGCGATAAAAGTGCATTTTAGTCTTGTATAAACGTAGCGATAATAAGTAGTAAAATGTTTATAGCAAAGAACATTTTTCTTCCACGAAATTTCTAACCCTTCAACATGTTTAAGTTACATAAAATAATATTTGTCTATCTCACACTTCTTCCCAGACTACAAAAATCCTGGCAGTAAACATATTTGTAAGCAAACTTTAGATTCAAAACGCAATTAGCGGATGTTTATCAGAAAAATAATTTTTTACTCATTTATTTTATTTAATTTCTAAACATTTACAAAATGATGAATTTTAAACCCAGCATGAATTTGATCTTCGAAATTATTTTTTATGTAGTTGTTTATGCATTGCAATTAGTTTTTAATTTTGTTAAAAATAACATAAAATATTAAGTATAGTGCCATTTAGCAACTTTATATTCAGTAATTTTGAAGTAGATTAGTTTTTATGAAATTATCTTGAAACACAAAAAATAATCGGAAAAATGTCAAAAAAAAAATTCAGAATAAATATTGATATTTTTTTGGTGCATAAAAGCGCCGAAACAAAAACGAAAACTTATAACCTCCCGAACGGCCAGGAAATGGGCAAAATGTATGTTTTATTACTACATAAATTTTAAATTTAATTTACTTCAAATAAAATACTTCAAATAGTTTTAATCATTTTTTTAAAGATGATCTTAAAAACTATTTCCAGATGAAATAAGTTTATTGTAAGAAAAAATTATGCACAAAATACGAAAAAAGGCGGGTCCAATGATTGGAGGGTTTTAGGCCAGTAGTTCACTTGAAACTGTACCGTAGAAGTTTCATTTTAACTTGTTCAGCAAGAAGTAAGCAAGTCAACCTACGTTTTTGGCCGAAGTAAAACAGAAAACTATTCACTATCTATTAGGCATAATTAATTTCTTTTATGCTTTTTCTCAACTAAATCCATTCTTGACATTTATTAGAGCAACGTATATCGCTTCAGAATGGTGTGATTTGTCTCAGCTTTCTTTTTGTTGATATGTGGACAATTTTTAATCAGAATAAAAACTTTTTACAATCAGAACTTATCGTTATATTACTTGGTCATACATTAAAAAGAATTGCATTTTTGTAATATTATAAAGGAGGAAGCACATTTATATACAAGGCATTGTTGAAATTCTTGTTCCTTGAAATTTTGGAAAACTTCCCCGTCACTAAAATTTTACTCTAATAGTACCTTGATGATTAGAGGTTTAAGTTATTTTTTAAACAAATACATAAATAAGTAGATAGACGAACAACATTTTATAATACGCAATGATAAAACTCTAGTTAAATCAAAGTACTTTTAACTTGGGTTTGAATGTAAGCTGAAAAAATTACTCAAATTTGAAAAAATCATGAAAACAGCTCTAATGAAAATTTTATGACACTATCTGAAAAAAGATTCTTTTGAGTGAAATAGGCCATGTAGCTTCATAAACCATGACTTAGTTGACGCCCACCAACAGCTCATTTCCAATATAAGGCCAGGTGGAAAACGTTACGTTTACTACTGAGAGAGAACAACTGATAGGTAGTTTTATCAGTATTGAAGACCATAATATTCTCAATCGTTCAGGAGCTCAAAGCGTCTAGGGCCTTTTGTAAGACACACTTCATGTAACAGCAAAATTTGACTTTCTAGCACTCATCAGCATAGACAGATTTGGAGATAATATCAATTAGATCATTTATCACAAGGTTAAATAGAATGGGACTAGCACTTCTCCTTGGGGTAAGCCTGTTTGATTTGGCAGTATTTTGATACAGCTTGGTCGTATAAGTAGCATACAAATCGTTGGTCTTTAAAACTATTGAGTAAAAAAAATATGTCGAATAGAAAACGATATTTTGTATTTCAACGATATTTTTTTCAGAATTATAATTCAACATTTATTTAAACTATTTTTTTCAAATTTCTAAGATTATGGATCTTACAAAAAATGTGAAAGGCTAATTTTTTTAAGAAAAATCCTTACTTATTATGTATAAGTAAAAACAAAAGCATAGTGCTTGGTTTGTTACAGCTGTTTGAAGTTAATAGGATGCATCACGTACCTTTTTTTTATGAAAAGGTTTTTAGATTTATTGAAATGATTAACTTTTCAGAATGTAATATTTTATGTAATTTTATTAATACCTTGTTTAGCTAAAAATTTAAAATTATCTTTTGGATAAATAATCAACGAAAAAAATATATAATGAACGACATGAACGGAAATGTAACCTTTTTTCCATATTTTAATTCATCAGTCGAAATTCAAATTCAAAAGTAAAGTTATGTTCATTAACACGCGACAAAATGCCGCTTTTCTTCATTCAAAATTTATTGTCTTTAGCCGCCTTTCATTACGAAAAAGCCTTTTAAACCAAATGTTAGTTTTTTCATTAGTCGTACGAATGATTTCAACATGGAACATTTGTTTTGGCTCTGGATCATATGCAATAAAATAAAACTAGATTTTCAAGTATAATCATATAGAAAACATGGTATTTCTTTCCTTCCTCAACAACTATTCCCAATAAATCAATATAAAATATTAAGATAAATAAACTGAAAATGGTAATATCTTATGTACACATTGACCTTTCCTTTCCAGAGGTACAGATGCGTGGAACTTTGTAGAATTCACTTCACAACTTTGTTAAAAAAAAATTCTCAATATTTACTTTTCATTATCAACTAGAATGCACAAGCTTTAAAAAATATCAACTACCGCATCCGATTTATTAAATTGTAAAATATATATATATATATATATATATATATATATATATATATATATATATATATATATATATATATATATATATAAAGGCAAGCAGATTTCAGGGCTCGGTAAAAGTTTTTTCAGCCGTTAATTTCTAAGGATATTTTGGATTAAAAAATGTTGCACTGGACTATTAATTACAAAAGTTTGTTTTTTCATAGAACACAAAAATGTGTATTTTTACCGCTCAAAACCCTCAACTTAATAAATAGACGTGTTGAACTTTTTTGCTCTTCAAACTTACTTGCAAAACATATTGTTCAAAAATATATTCAAATTAAGAATACATATGTTGGTTTTTTTGGAGAGATGAAAAGGTTAAAAAAAGTTTGGGAAGAAAACCCGCCAATAACTAAAATAAACGCGCCAAACGGCAACCCTGCCTCTGAGCGAGCGGTCCGACTAATCGGCAAACTTTCCGGCTCACTCTGAAGTTTGTTCTACAGGTGACAACGCGCGTTAAGGCGACTTCTCCCGCTTTGCACTCCCTTTTTCTACAACACCGGCCACCGCATGGCAGGCATGCAGAACTTTTTCGATCGTATCAAAGGCATGTCTTTTCTAAGAAGAAACGAAGACTCTGACGCTTTCCCTTCATTGCCTCTCTACGAATACTTTCTGCAATATGAGAATGAATGGTAAGTGGGGAAAGTTTTTATAAATTCAGTTTGAGTGTCGTTTTTCAAATTATCTGTACGATGTAGAACTATTTTGTATGAGATGGGTGCAGCATATCTATATATGTTTTTATAACCGAAATATTTGTTAAGATACAATTCTTAATTTTAAAAAATGCCTATTTTTTATTCAAACATAAAATAAAAGCGATGATTTTATAGTTAACAAAATAATACGGAGCATTTTTATTTAAAATTAGTATTCAAAATTTATTGTAGAATAAAATTATGCAAAACATATTATACAAACCATTAAATTATACTTTCAAATCAAATATTCTACTATTCTATGTCCACATAGTATAAAATTTATAAAAGTTACCAGACAGATTTTTTTTTGTAAATTAAAAACAAAATAAACATAAAAAAATAAGGTGTATAATTGGTAATAAAAATGTTTGTGTCGAGGAAGTGACTTTTTATTAAAGAATAAATATCAAGTAGCCCAGTACCTCCCCTTAGATTTCTATAAATAAAATTAGCTAACTATAATGAAAGAAAAATGTTTAAAACGTATTTAATTATAAGACAAAGTCTTTTCCATTGTATGTATAGAAATTTAGACCTCCCCCCACAGCATACATCTGTAACCTCCATTATGTTCAATAACCCTTTCAGTTCCAAAGTTTATTTTGTACACTTCTTCGTGTAGCTGGATATCTCTCCCATTATTCTATTTATACCTTTTGTTGAAAACACAGATATGCTAGATGATATTTCATACTATTCAACAGAAAATAAATATCTAATTAGCTTCTCAAACAGAAGCCAGACTCAGCATATCAAGGAATAAGTCTTACATAACATCATACGATATTAATATAAAGAAAAGGTTATTTATAGATTATAAAACACCACTTGAATACTTAAATATTTACAAACATTTTGAAGGAACTCAGCAAAAACTTGTTTCCTTTTTTATAATATTCATAAATAAGTTTTCGAAACTTCTTGATTAATTTTTTTAACAGACCATTTCAGATATTTCATTCGAATAAAAATAATACTACGGGAAGAGATGCGACTTCCTGCAAATTAAGAGCACACTTCAAAGCTGAAAAACTCCCTTTTGTCGCATTTTATTTTTGAGCGCCTAGAAACCCAGCTTCAAAAATCAACAACTGACCTACAATTCATTTCCAGTGCTGTTGCGACATCGCCCTATGGATCCATGTATAGCGTGCTGTCCCTTGATTATTATCCTGATCTTTCATAGTAAATATTTAATAGCTATTTTTTTTTCGCCACACTATGAGGACAACAAAACAATATGCTATCGCTCGGTGATGTATTGTTATTTATATAAAGTGCTTAGAAAAGCTTTAGACGCATTTAGGGATGTTAAGTTTTAGGATAATTTTGTCATGTATTATTCCCTTTCAAATGAGTGTCGGTGAATAATTAATTTTTAAAAACGTAATATTGAATTTTGAATCTATATCGCATGATATACTGTTTCTAAAAGTGTAGTAATTACTGTTGCATGACTAAAAAACATACATAGTTTTCATGTTGCTATATATAATATAAGGACATGGTTGTAGTCCTCAATAGTCGTTCACTGTTTTCCTTTCGTTTAAGTATGTTCTGGGAAAAGTGATTTAAATTTTGGTAGTTAAATATCGGTGTTCTTTGATATCTGTGTTTGTACTTGTACATTTATCGAAAGCAAATGCTGAAAGTGACACGCACTAAATCTTCAGACGCACTTTTTGTTAAATAAATGTTTTTCCATTTGTAAGACTTTTTGCTTGTGGGAAACTTTACTACTGCTATTACTTATTTAATTGTAAATTATTTAGAACTCTCTATGTAGATTCCACAATATACTTATATATATTTTCAAAACTAACTCGAATTTTTTTAAAATTATGTATATAGTTTATCTAATGAAAAGAGAAAGAAAATAAATATTTTAATTGACTGTTAAGAATTTTTTTTATTTAGAAGTGACGAATTAATTCAATTAAGTTTATATTAACTGCTAACTAGTAGGGTTTTTTTGTCGCTCTTGACGTAGTAATAATTAGTTTTAAAAATTTTGTATAATATTTGACGATATGCACATGACTTTTAATACATATAATTTAAATGTTTTTTCCTCAAAATATATATTTTTGTAAGAAATATATACTCGCTTCAAACTTATGCAGTTTTTGATGAAAATTTGGAAATACAAAGTATATGATGCGAAATCGAAAATAACTATTTCGATTCTTATTTTATTTGAGTGTGTATGGTTTTAAGCAAAGTTTTATTAAAATTAGGATTACCTAACATAATAACTAATGCTTAAATTATTAGTCGTAAAATCTTTGAACAATATTTTTCAGATTTCATTCAAAGTAATTAATTGAAAAATTCGATTAACATGAAATATTAAGTCCCTTTATTTTGAGTCTCTTATATCTGAATGACAATATATCTTATGAAGTCAATAAATTTTAATTTTAGAAACAATTCACATTAAATTAAAACTTTATAAATGAAAACGTATTTTTAAAGGATATAATTATTTTCCGGAATTATAAAATTATTGACGCGTATAATGAAAACAATATTTTCATTTTCAAACAAATTGTGTTAAAAGGAATCTATTTTAACCACTTAGATAAATTCTTTCAACTTCTTTTATTACATCAAGTTCATCAACTATTAACTAAATCATTTGAACGTTCATAAACTACAAATATTTATTGATAAATATTATAGTTTGAATAAATTATTTATTAAATGAGTTTGTATTAATTGTATATTTTGCATTTACCCTCCTGCCAATTTCCCTAATTGTTAGAAAGATTATGTGTGCATATATATGTATAGATTATGCTTTTTTTTAATGATAATAATAATGCTCAGCCTGTTTATAAAATACATTTTCTCAGTAAACGAATGGAGCGCTTGGCAGTAAATCTAGACACTTTTGCTTGATTTATATAGCTATCTTTCGTTCTGGCTAGGGAATAATATTTGTCCCTTTCGATTACAGTGTTTTCCCTAAAAGATATTTCATTCTCTTTTATTTCCCTTGAATTCTCTTTTTTTTATTTCCTTTGGTTCTAGTTTGTTTTCGAACACTTTCTTAAATGTTTTCCAATTTAAAATACTAATTTCTGACAAAATGTTTCACAAGTTAAGAAATTGAATACAATTAAATTCTCGATATGCATACGCCCTCAAAAATGAATGCTCAAATATAAAAACATTTTAGACATTTCTGTCGAAATAATAACTTGATGCTCCGAATAAACCTTTTGTCCTGATTCCTTCGATTGAATATTTCAAATTAACTAAATTTGTTTTGAGCATTTGGCGAAAGCCATTTGAAGAAAGGCGTTTTGTCACATAAATAACTGTTTAATAATAACTGATAATTGTTTCTTATTTTTTAAACACCAGGACATAATTTATTAAGACGTTTAAGAGTGTGCGATTCTTCAACGTGACCAAAATACACGTGAATAAACCTTTATTTTTTTATAAACATTTACAAAGAAAAATGAATACAACTTTTGCTAACGAAGCAATAACATTCTCGTATTCGAGGAGTAAAAGTTTCGGTTTCGAGTTCTTAGAAAAATGATACTCAAATCAAATCAAATCACAGTCATGTTCCAAGCAACGCTATACTCCTATGTCACCACTGTTATAAAGAAATTGATATTTAGTAGCAATTAATTGGATTTTTTGCTTCAATTTTTCATTGCATATGTTGCTATCTTTACGCGTGAAGTAAAAACACGTATCCACGTGGTACACGTTTAAGGAATGGATGTGAGTGTTAATATTGTGAGAAATAATTAAAAGGCACGTAATTATTTATACTGGAACCGTTTGTATTTTCAAAGTTTTTTTTTACATAAACCGGCGAAAATATGGCTAGCGTATCCTTAAGCAAAACGTTACTTGGATATCACTGCTGTTTTGTTTAAGAGAAAAATATTCGTGCATTTTACAGCAATTTACCGATTAATATAACTAATTTTAATATAAAAGCACAAATGGATTTTTATTTTATATCAATGGTTAAGTATAATGCGTTTATCATGCAATAGTTTAAGATTAAATATCATTTTAGCTCAATTTTCCATTTAAATATTGGTTTCTTATTAATTACATCATTTTTCTGGCCTTTTAAAAGAAACTTAACATCATTATATTAACGATAAAAAACTGAGGAAAAATTGAATAATTTTGTAAAATAAATATAATGCAAACTAAATAACGATCAAACAAGTATAATAAATGTGACTTAAAAATCGTGAGATTAGACGCTAAAATATACAATTTCACAAACTTTGTAGTTCGAAGAATAGTTAAATATTTATTGATAACAAAAATAATCCATGAAATACTCTAAACTGCACTAAAAATAAGAAATGTTAATTCAAATATAACATATTTTCGCGCAAAAAATATGACTTGTCGCTTTCTTTGCGAACATATAATGAACAATAAAAGAATTCCGTTTTCTAACATCATTCCAAACTGAATTATGACAAAAATAAATTATACTTAAAACATCATATTTAAATAACTAAAGTTTATTGTGCAATTGTTAACATGGCAAATCGATTTAAATGACTTGAAATTAAATTTCAATGCTCATTCAACGGGGAATTCGCCGACTGACAGTAGACAGATGTCCGTCCTGACGTTCAGACAGACGGTCACAAAGTTAAAAAGTTGGGTCGATACGGATAAAACCGATTTTGTAAGTGGAGTACAGACGGACGGACAGGCGAAATATCAATCCTTACTTTTCTTTTTTAAACATTTTTTTGAATTATAAGTAGAAAATTAGACTAAAAATGTTATTTACAATAGAATAGCCAAATGTATAGAAATATCTAGTTCACGGAGATATTTCCGAACACGCTTCTTACTTCCTTTAAATAT
This sequence comes from Hylyphantes graminicola, assembly GCA_023701765.1. Taxonomy (NCBI): domain Eukaryota; kingdom Metazoa; phylum Arthropoda; class Arachnida; order Araneae; family Linyphiidae; genus Hylyphantes; species Hylyphantes graminicola. Next base: position 26,370,909 of record CM043122.1, read on the forward strand.
TTAATAAAAGAAGCGTAATGGAAAACTCTCCAATGTACTTGACCCCTTTTTACATTTATCTTATTATTCCTTGCAATGTTTCATTGGTTTAAACATATGTAAAATAAATAAATTTCCAGAAAAAAATAGACTGTAATGGGATGTAATAAACAAATCTAAAAAATAAAATAAACAAATCTCTAAAATTAGTTTTGTAAGTTTTAGCTTTTTTAAAAAACAAATTTGTTTTAGTAAATTAAGAATATAAAGTAAGGTAAGGGGATTTTCATCAGTCAGAAAAGCGAACTAGCGCATTTAAATGTTTTGTCATTCGGAACTAATTAGTTTGCCGCATCAAGAATTAAATGCGAAAGGCGTGGAGGGACTTATAAAGAAATGGTAATTTTTTCTCGAGAAGTAAAAATTAAAGTGAGAGAGTCACACTAGATGAAAGTACTAATACATGTTCATGAGTGTAAATTGGAAAGGAAGAGTGATAAATTTAACATTAAATAACTACCAAATTACATAACTTTTTTAATGAAAAAAATGCATGATTCGATCAGTTTGAAGATAGGTCGTACAAGTAATACGCATATTCGAATCATTATTTTAATGGAAAAGCTAAATTTATTTTCTAAATTTCAGAAAAAAAAAGTATTGAATAAATACATTTTATTTGTTAATTAAACAATTCTAAGATAGTAAAACGTGTGATATAAAAAGAATTTTAAGGCACTTCGTTCCTAAAAGAAGGGAATACTTAAATAAAGTAATCAACACTATTTTTAAATAATTATAGTAAAGAAAAACGCTTTAATTGTAGGAGAGGGTTGTGTGAGTGCTGTAAAATATATTATTAGCAAAGTGGAAACAAAGTTCAATTGTACAGGTTATAAAAAATTCTTATGTTAAAGCAAATGTCTAAAATGTATTTGCTATGAATCCGCACGACGATTCAATTAAAATTTCAGTTTTAAATAGAAATTCAATACGTTCTTTAAAAAATTCAGAAAACGTTCTTTCTCTCAATTTATGGACACTAAATAAAAGTTAAAAGCATTTTAACACTAAACATTTCGCCTTAACTTAAGGAGCAAAAAAGGAAGTTCTTAATTTGATAACGGCATTTATTTTGCTCTTCAATATCTCCAATTACTCTCTAAGACATAACCTCTTAATCTTCCTTCACCAAATATTTTCTTTAATTACCATCATAAATCATATTATTTATGAATTTTTAAGACACATTTGATTTGGTTAAAAAGAAGTAACAATTTTCTTTTCAATTTAATGTTGTCAAGAAAGTATTTCTGTAGGTTTTTTTTTCACAAGATGAACGTTTTTAGAAATTATAGGAAATGAAAAAATATTATAAATATATATACATAAAAAATTAAATTTTTTATGTTTTAGGCTACGGACAAGCAATTATTTTATTATTAAAAAAAAGATTTTTAACTGGAACTACCTTAAAACTTTATTACAAATTTTGAGGTTTTAACGAACACATTTGTCATAACTCAAATTGGAAACTTAAAAAATATATAAAATTTTCTCACATTGTGTTTATTATCTTTGTATTTTTTTTTGTAAATTCTGATGCACAACAGAGAAAAATGCTATTAAACTTAATTTTAAATTGTTTTACATATTTGCATTAAAAGAACAAAAATTCAATACATTTGTATGTGCTTGTGGTACAGGTAAGTTATATTATTTTTAAAAAATATGTATGTATTAAAAAAAAATTAAGATTTGTATGTTTCAACTAAAAATAATTTTAAAATAGTAAATTTACAAGTGGTAATATCAAATTTTGATAAACCATGAAGTACTATTGTTAGTCCTTACTGTTATTTGAATATAGAGCACTTGAGTGAATATTTCTAAGCTTTAAATTTACGGAAAGACTTATTCTACATATATTTTTGTACATTGTACTCAAGAGATTTTGTATTTTTCTTGAGTTTTATTGGACAATCATAAAGGAAGAAGGTATTTAAAATATTTTGTAATTTCAATACGTTATTTTATTTAATATATAAATTAAAAACGTTGAAACATCAATTCAATTTTGTATGTTTAAATTTTATTAAAAGATGAGAAAATAATTTGTACATTTGAAAATTTTGTATTTAAACATCATATTTGTAAATAAAAAATATAGATGAAAATCTTTGAAAATATATCATTAAATATTGAGTTACAGTGTAGGAATGAATATAAATAAATAAATAACGCGTTTGAAGTTACACGTTTTCACTGTCATTTTTGTCACCCTTTCTTTTTCAAATAAAAGTAATATATTTACACAACATAAGATTCTATTATCTGTAATTTGTTTAAAGCTTTGCTATTTTACATCATTAATAAATGCTAAGATCCCCGTAAAACAAGAAAGTAATTTAGCACTTTTTTAACATGTATATCCATAGTTTATTTTATCCACAAAAATTGTATCTGTAAATCTTTACGACTAAGTACAAAAGTTTTGTGAATAAATTAATTATTATCATTATTTATTTCGAACCATACTTAATATATTAATTTAAATATTTTAAGCACATAGTCGTTTTATAAATTATTTAAAAAATATGAAAGAAAACATACAAGCAGAAAGTTTTTCACAATCATACATGAAAAGTACTTTGCACAAAGAAAATCAATGTGATGTAAACGTCTACTTTAAACTCTTTAGACAAGAATAGAATGAGCAACGAATAACCTCAAATAGTATCAATACTATTCCAAAGTCACGCGGGTTTGGTTCAACGACTTGGAAAATAAAAAAACAATTATTTTAAACAATGCATTAGGTTTTGAAGTATTTGAAAATGGCAGTAACAATTGTTTTAATGCAACAATTTATTGATCGAACAATGTCATTCTAAACCTGCATTTTTCCCTTTACTTCAGTTTTGTTAAAGGTAAACAATAGACATAAAATGTAAATTAGAAACTTATGACGTAACTATGATACTATCTATAAAGACTGAAGCGAGTTTATATGATTGTGATAAAGGTAATTACTCAATAAAGAAATGAAATGAAATAAGTTAATGTGTTCTAGGGACATTTATTTTGAAGGGCCAAGGTTGGGGGTTATGATAGCTGTACTGTGATTAAAAATCAAAAGTATATATAAAATATTTCTTATCAATTACATATAATATTACTTAGTTGTAGCAATGATGCGTTTGAAAAAATTAAGTACAATTGTTTCACTTCGATACCTAATATCCCTTAGGGTAAGGTAAGCGAACTTTTAATACTTTAAGTTCATTCTTGTAAATTAATTCTGAAGAAAAAAAAATTTGAAAGCATCTGAAAGTGACGTATTTATGTGCGTCTCAACTGTGATTAAAAATCATATTTAAATGAAATGTTGCACATGAGCAATGAACAAATGTTGCATATGAGTTTATTTTATTCGAATCCTCAGATTTTGCGATGTCTCGCAAGTTGTTTTTTTTTTGTAAATTTTAAGCTGTTAATGGATATTTTTGTTAGTGTGTTTGGGTTTTTGCTACATCAAATATTGAGAGTTTACTTTGATGTTGAAAAGTCAGCATTTTCTCCCTTTTGGAGTTAAATTTTAATAGATAAAAGCAATCAAATATCAAAGTTGGAGAATTTTAATACTTTGATATGCCTTAGGGTTAGATAAGATATCTATAAAGTATTTCTTATTATTTTTATTATTATAATCAACAGAAACTACGTCGACGAAATCCAATCTATTTATCATTTAGTGAAAAATTTCAGAATGCATAATTTTATAAAAGATTTTTCCAACCTAGTTTTAAGCAATCAAATAAAAATTTAATATTTTATAAGAATTATCTTACAATTTATTGATATATACCACTCATTTTAAATGAGAAGGTTATCTTTTTTCGTATTCTGATATGACGTGTTGAAAGGACAAAAAAAAAATGTCAAACTCCCCGCTTACGGAAAATTCAAATTTTCTTAAAAAACGATGGAAACATTCTTTTTTCTGGATATCAAAAATGTTTGAAACGCTTTAGATATACTTTTAAGAGATAAACCACGCATTACCTTACTAATGGTTTTCCATCTCCCCTTCCCTTTTTTAGCTGACTTAGAAATCTTGAAACCGAAACTGATGGTAATAAGAATGTGTTATTTTTTTAGTTCTATAGTTTTGCAGATTAAAATTAAAGTAGTTTCATTTGCATTAACAATTCATCTGCAAAACGCAATACTTTTAGAATTTAACAAATTGTTTATTTTGTTAAAATTTTTAAAAAAATGACAAGTTCGTTGATATTTTATAGTTTTTTGTTGGTAAATTATAAATTCTGATATTTTTTACTGTTATTTGTGCATTTTATTTCATTGATAGAATAACCTAACCAATCAAATTGTTTTTGCTATTCATTCTTATGTTAAAATGAATTTATATCTTTTTGTTCAATAATCGAAGTAACAAGAGATCCCTCATCCAAAATGTAATTGTTGTTTTACAAAATTGTTTAGAAAACAACGTTAATTTTTTTTAAATAAAAAATATTTTTAATTCTTAAAATAAAGAAAAAAACACAGTAAATTACCTTCCTAAAGATATTTATAGAATATTTGAATTTTTTTTATTTAAATTACAATTATACTTGATCGTCTTTATAGGATTAAGGATACCTCAAACCATAAAATAAAATTAAGCAATCTATAATTATTTCTATGGTTTATAAATAAAGCATAAATTTCACGGCTATGGAATATAGTTCTAACCCCATAAATCGCAATAAATAAAAATTGAAAAGATAATTTTTACTTTACTCCTAACGATATAAATTTCGGAAAGCATAATTTATATTTTTAATTTCAATGCAAATTTTATCTATTTATTTTGACACAGATTAAAAAAAAAATCACGAAAATGAAAAACCATCAAAATCTTTTTCAGGAGCTGTTGTTTTGCAAAAATTTAAGTTATTCATATAATACAAATGAAACATACCATCAAAAAGTATTTTTAAAGCATGTTTAATCATATTATGGCGTGATTCAATGTATTAAAATTTTAAGTTACTCAGGATTTTACAAAAAATGATACTGGTAAACATCTTCGAAAAAGTATTGCAAACGACAGATTTTTATTGAGAGACAACAATGTGCTATTCTAAATCTCAAAGTTGAAAGTTAAAAATTAAAGCAAGTTCTAAAACATTATAGTCTGAAGAAGAATTAAACAAGTATCAACATTTAGATTCAAAAATAAATATACTTTGTTTAGATATTCTGAGAGATATGCTTTACGGATATTTAAAATACAAATAAAAAATGAGTTTCAAATACAAATCTAAATCACTTTCATGTATGTATAATATAATTCTTTATTTTCCTTCAAAATTGTTTACATTCTTTTAAACTCATTTGCTCTTGGAAGAATTTGATTAAGATTTATTTCCTCTGTTTCGACACATTATGATACATTTGTAAAAATCCTATATTTTTGGAGGTATACTACTTAAATCTGAAGTCTTTCATTTTCATTGCCTTTCAAATGAAGAAATGTCACTCATATGTTTACCGTAAAACAACAATTGTATCAATTACTTTAAAACTCATCTAATAGATATATCGTGAAATTATGTAAAATTTAGTAAACCTAACTCAGTAGTCAAGGGGTTATAGTTACCCATACTTCACATTTTTTCGTATACTGCGGTGAGTTGTTCCTTTTCTTCCCAGGTAATTCGTTGTAGATTTTTAAGATTTTCAAACGGCCTGTATCCCCTTCGGCAACTAAGAAGTTTTCATTATTTTTAATTTAATATTTACTAATACTTTTTTTCTTTCGTTATTAGCACATTATAGAAAAATTTTGTTTCAATGAGAGCAATACAACTTTTTTTCTTAAAAACAATCAATAACTTCCTAAATCTAAAATTTTAAATAACGTTTTGAGGCACACACAAAACGTTTGTCCGTACAATAAATGTCTATAGTTCTATAGACGTAGCTTCTAGTACTCAATCCTTGAATGCAATTGATATTTCGAGAACATGTGCGTGTTCCTATAGCGACATTATCTGCAAGAATGAAAAGAATATCTATTCGATTGTAAAATCACGAAAATGGGTTTCTTTTCACAAGAATTCATAAATGGAAAAAATGAAAGAGAGTATTTACCATCACAAATAATTTTACAAATGATTGCAAAATTAACGTGATCAAACTCTCCTCTGTTTCAGTGATTAACTCTTTCATAAATTATATTTATTTGTTTTTTTAAAACTATCAAAGAATAAAACGTAGACAATTCTTGCGTTTTTTAAAGCTATATAGTTGAGTGACAAACTTAAATGTACTTGCAGTACGCCTGCTCACCCTATGCAATACAGGGTTGCCGAAAAATAGCCTTACAGTTAATGATGTACAATTGGTAAGAGCTTTGAGTTATTTAGAACAGGTATTTGACATAGCAAACCAACAAAACTAAACACGACTAAAATAAAGTCGCACTACAGCGTATCTTATCCAAGGAGTAGAGATTCGTGGACTCCGTTTGGTTTAATTTCAAGAAAGCTTCGGAATATTTATTTGATGCTTGAGGAAAAAGCAAATAATGTTTCCAGAGTATGAAACTTCGAATCTCGCCATTTGCCAGCTATCCTATAAAATGATTTGTGCTGTTGGAAAATTTTTGCTTTTGAAGTGTAAACCACTGCTGGGAATCTGAGTGAGGAGCACCGACGGTGTATCCTTAAGACCATATGAAAGTATGAAAATGCAGAGAAAGTGTGTAGCATAACATTCATAAACATAAAAAGTAGTCCACTCGACAAGCGTCTCGGGAGCTGATTATCCCTAGATCAACGTTAAAACGCTTTATGGATCAGCTGAGCCTTAAACCTTACCACAGTTACGAGGCCTTCATGTTGATGATCCTAATTACAGTTCTGTAATGCTCAATCAACTGACTAATCAACCAGACATGTCTCCAAAAAATAACTGTTGCTGTATAAATAACTGTGTACCTAACTAGCTGAAAGGCTACTTTTGGACCACCCTGTATAAAAAAAATTTAAAAACTGAAGTTATTATTTTAATAAACACTATTGCAACAAAAAATCGACACAATCATTTAAAAGTAATAATTGCACTCTGTAATAAGTTTTATATCTAGAATTTTAAAAAACTAAGTCTTACCATGCACATCATGAACAAACTAAATAATCATAAACACAGTTCTAATTTTCTTGTTACAACCAGATTTGCTAGAATGGTATTTTAACATCCTCAAATTAAAAAAGGAACTATGCTTAAGAATAGGAAAGTAGCAGGTTTTTACAAATTTTGAATGTGATACATATTCAAGAATAAAAAAGCTTGCGTCATTTAAAGTATTTTCGACATTTTTCTAGCGTGAACGTAGAACTTATGTTAGGATTTGATAAAAGCATTTTAGATAAATATTCTTGAAAGAGCAAATAAATTAGGCCGATGACAAATAATATTAATTCAATTTGCGAAAAAAAATTAATGAAAATAGTTGACTTTGGCTTTTAAAGGTTCAAATTACAACTGGATGCTGTGTTTGACGATTTTTTTTGAATGTGTACATATTTCGTGTATGACGGCTCCTAGATGACAAAAACCCTACTTATTTCCCGAAAAGAATTTCAGTAAGCATATAAGTAACTGGAAAGTAGACTATTTAAGTTCTTTTAGAATTTTGTTCATTTTTGAGTTCACGAGGGCCTTTTTTTTATTGTGTGCATGTTCAAATAAAGCATTATTATTATTATAAAAAATATTTAGTTGTAAGCATTAATATTTTTTTTCAAATTTAATTATTCAGTGACACAATTATCTTAATATAATATAATTATAGAAACATTAAAAATTATTTTAAATATTCATAAATACAATTTCATTAATTGTTATTTGAATATAAATCAGAGAATCGACTCTTTTGGATCTTTAAACAAACGTCATCAGCTCATAATTTATTTATAATCTTCATTGAGGCTTCATTATTTAATATTTAAATTTAACTAGATCTTAATTATGTTTACGCTGAAATTATTTGCATTGGGTTGTTACGGCTATTAATTTTTAAAGTACCTCGAGTTTGTAATTTGTACATTTATTGAGTGTAAATGATAAATAAATTAAACATAAAATGTTTTAATGAGCTTGGAATTCCTTAAAATTTGAAATAATGTAAATAAAGATGGAAATCAACTAAGTTTCCAATATTTAATTTTGAAAATTAATATTTTTCAACTTGTACACATTAAAATTTATTTCCGTCATGATTAAACGCGAAAAATAAGGGAATAATTCTTAAATTCTGAACCAGAGTAGTGTATGTACATGGAATAACGATGCAATTTTTACAAAAATGCAACGAAATTGCAAATCCTGTTATTGTTGTAGGGTAGGGTAGGTATATGTATATATACAGGGTGAGGCAAACAAAACCGGCCCCAATCTAGAGATGGGAATACGTAGAAATGCTTGGCGAGAAAAAATCTTGAAGCCGGCTGAAACCTGTTTTACCCTAGTTGGATCGGATTAGCTTCACATTAGAGCTACTCATAGACTAGTGCTGAGTTTAGATCTTGGTTCGTAATGTATAAAGACGTCCCATAATGAAAATTTTGGGTCTTGCAATCAATTTAGAATGTTTTGTATTACCGAAAACAAAAAGGTCCGATTCTCAATTGTAAATAACAACCGAAATAATCACAAGTGGACTTTTTTTTATCAGCCCTTCAAACCTTGTTTATATTTCATTTCAACTAGCTTTTCTAACCATTGCGTAGTTGCCGGCAAATAAGTCGCCAAGCGTTTGTTTGGGCTTGATATTGAAGCGATCAATAGCTTCAGTAAGTAAGCCTGTTTTTGTATTGGTTTTAGACTTGGCAACATTTCTGTCGTATTCTTATCTCCATCTCGGGGCCGGTTTTGTTTGCCTCACCCTGTATATTCCCGCTTGGCTTGTGCATTGTTGTAATAATGTTAATATTTAATATTGCTATAATGTTATAATGCAATAATGTTAATGCACAATGTTTTTTAAACAATGAAGTGGAAATGTGCTTACCCATCTAGGGTACTTTCAATCCACTTTATTTAAATACTATGAGTTTTTAAAATTTAGAGCTCATATGGCTACACTTACTTACTACAATTACATCCATAATTAAAATCGGTTCCGGGAGGTATCGAAAATCCGGTATTCTCTGATTGAGTGAGGACACTTATGTTTTCATTTGCATGAAAATATTCAAAATTTAAAATTTGTTACGAAAAACTCAATTTCATTTACAAACTTTTAAAGTTGAACAGTAGTTGCCAAGAAAATTATTCAATAAAAATTGTGGAGATGAATGCTTTTTAACAATGCTCGTCAGTCTATATTTCATACGTAACAGGATTTTCACGGCCAACAATATGTGTATTCCTTGTATAAAGCCAGAATGGATCTGATTTCTTGGAGGAACAAAGACCCTTGCGTTTGAAATAGGCTGTTTATAAATGTCAATATTTTGATGTTGCAAAAATAAAGGATAATACATAAAAACTGCATAATAGTTTTTCTAACAATGCTTATTCCAAAAATATATATTTTAAAAGTATGGAAATGATACAAAAAAAGATATTAAAATTACCGAAAAAATGATTTTTTTTAGAGTGGCAATGCAAGCAGTCCGCATGAAATTAATTTTCAAATTGTGCCTTTTGAATAAATCATAAAAATACTTTTAGTTTTTTAAAATTTTGTTTCTTATGAGTTGATAAACTATTCCTCATCGATAAAAATTAAAATCAACTTGTTTCTTTTTTGCTCACTCATTGCTAACTATAAATTTTAGGGAAAGACCCTAGGAACAATGCTAGTATGTCTAAGGTTATTTGTAATTTATTTCAAAAGTCTTATATTCCCCCTCCAATATATTTTTATTTTGAATCCAATAAATGGTCCAAGTAGGAAGCGATTGGTCTTTCCTTGCTGGCTCGATGCGTGAAGAACTTTTAACGGAGAATGAGATCGAATAACCGCTGGTCTCCTTAACAAAGTGCCTCTGTATTCATCCAATGAAAATATTATTTTTTAAAAGTAACATTTCTCCGCCAATATTGATTATATTTATAAACGATTTTTTTGTATGAGAAATCTAGATGACTTTCAGGTCTTCATAACAACACTTTTTGAATTTGAATATTTTTAGGTTAAATTGTTTATGGGAAATTAAAACAAAAATATTAAAACCAATATCCAAATGTGCACTCTAAAAAATGAATGCTCAAAAACGACGAAATTTTCCTTAATTTTGACGATTCCGTTACTGGCAAATGCCCCGAGTTTTCGTTTCCTCAAAGTGAGGAAATTTGAATCGTCATTTTTATGAGGATTTGAATGTCGTCTAAGCTAAAGAAATATTTCGTCATTTTTGAGCAAGTGAGTACAATATTGAGATTCAGTTTCCTCAAAATCAAGATACAGAATCGTCAAATCACGATCGTAAAAGTGAGGATTCGCGTTTACTCAAAAGTCACGTGATAGTTTGACGAAACAATCCTCAAAATTAACGAAATGAGGATTCATGAATCGTCAAAAATGAAAGTGTTATTTCTGAGAGTGTGGGATAATAGAGACCTGGAAGTCAGCCGCATTTAATGATATAAAATCGTTTGTAAAAATATCAATACAATCGGAGAAATGTGCTTATAAATTAATTTCTCCTATTGGGTTAACACAAAAGAACTTCGGTTTGGAGATCCACGGTCATTCAGGCTCATGCCCCTTTAAGCACACCAGTGTAATTTAAACTATTATTTGAACCCTAAAAGTTCAAATTGAACATTTCTATCAAAAGTTTAAGTTGGTGATAATGTTCATAATTATTATATTTAAAATACAACAAATGTAATTTTAACCTATTATTTTTATTAAAATGTGTTGACTTATTTTAGTTGAATCCATTTTTTATAGATAATTTATATCGTTGGCCCATTTAAATTAAAATAAGTCCTCAAATTGCAAACTTTTTTGTAAACCATCAGAAAAGAGCTCGATCAACAAAAACGGTCGAAATATTTGGCAATGGAAAAACATGTTTAAAATATGTTTCATCATATATGTTTAATATTAATTGATATTAAAATAAAATTTCGTATTTTAAAATATGCTTTTATATTTTACATCATAAAGTAAGGCAAACAACTCAATTAAAATTAGCTTTTAAACACATCTGTGATTTACAAATATCAATCCAGCATTCTTACCTTAACAGTTCAACTTTTAAACTCTTCTCGGATATAAATCAAAGTAAGGTAGAGAATTGATAAAAGTCTCAAATTTATAAATTGTTCCACTTTTATGCAAATCAACTAAATTTACTTATTAGTATCTCTAAATTACTGTGCGCCTTCCCGTTGTTTGATACAATTAAAAAATACACGGCTAAGTACTCGATGACAAATATCATTAACCTTACTGCTAAAAAAAACCGGGGTACATAACTATCTAAATTAGATTTTTATTTCTTGGGTTCAGATGGTCAGTGACATAATCACTTTCGACTTCTACTTTACTTGATATTTTACAAACTAAGGTTTAATAAAATAGAAATTGTGCCTCAATTCTCATCGGCACAAAAAAAATAAAACAAAATGCATGCATTTAATGAGTTAAATTGCTGCTTATAGAAAGATTTTACAAGCAAAAATATTCTAAAGGGTTATTATTTACCCCGGTTTGTAGCTTAAAGTTTAAAAAAATAGGTTTATATTTCTCGAGTCAATTTTACAACTATTTACTAAAGCTCGGTAGTATTAATAAAAGCTTTTAGAGAATTTCAGAATACTAGAATCTCAGAAATTATTACAAGTCAAACAACTCTCTATATGAAGGTTTGTAAGAGTTTAATAACGACGAGGAATTTACATATATCAAATAAAGCATAGTTTTTTAATCATTACATTTCAAAAATCCACTGACGTAAAGTCACTGAACATCATCTTTAATAAAAAAGAATTTAGAAAGCCCACGCACGAAAAGCCGATTATTTTGAGTTGAAGACGTGACAAAATATTCATCTCAAACACTATTTATTCCTTTTTAAAAGCCAAATACGACACGTTGGGTTCCTTAAATACGACAAGAATTTGAATTATTTCTGCATAATCTACAACAAATAATATTTTATATAATTAAAATGTAGTTTGAAATATTAAACGAATGTCAGAAAAGAGTAAAAAAAACTTATTTAAAATAGATGGCATTCCACTATTACATTTCACTATGACTAATGAGAATATTTCTCATTTGTCTTAATCAAACTCAAGCAACTTCGGAAGTGGTCAAAACCTTAAGCAAACATGTGTAAAATGCTTGTCTCCTTTAACGTCTTCCCTTACAAAATAAATTCTACCTTTATATTCTTTACCTAAACATATTTTTAGACAATTATATAAGTTTTTCAAGTAATTGTGAAAAGATTTTGGCACGTGTTATTTGGCAATGGTTACGTCAGTGTAGTAGAGCTTGAGGTTTTGAGCGGTTAAAATACGCACGTTTTGTAAGCAACTAATAAACAAACAATCTGCCTGTTTTTGCAATTAATAGTATATTCTAACTTTTGTTTTAATTTAAAATGTCGTATAAATTTACCATTAAAAATATTATTCATTTTGCAAGTCTTTCGAAAACTGTTTGACCCTCTTGGTTTGTCATTTTTTGAATACAATTAACAAAACAGCAGCTTCGGTAGCGGAATTTTGGAAAACTTGATCATTCTAGTTTTTAACAGAAGGTTAGCATTAAGAACAATTATAAAATCAAGTTTGTGATGCGAATTTTACAAAGGTAATTATCAAATTGTGAAATACACCCTAAATTTGGACTGACACTAGACGTGAGAAATAAATCTAGAATAAATGTCACTTTGAACATGTACCACCGTATCTTCCTACAATGCAATGTTTGCTTTTGATTGCTTTAAGAATTTCATCAATTGATACTGCCTTTTTTTTTTTAAATTTCAATCAAAAAGCTTTTTTTGTTTCTCTTGAGATACGCATTGAATGATTCGAAAATGTTGCATGAAATTTATTGAAACAAGCAATAATCGTTCTGAAGTTAGCCAACATATAAATCTCTAATACAAAGAGTTTTTTTTTTTAAATTACTGATATTGATTGAAGAATAAATAATTACTAAAACGTGTACTGAGCACATTTAATAATGAATTATTGTGCCAATTAAATGGCCCAGTGGAAATTTCATTTGAATAGTATTATGTGACGGAATATTGAAATATTATTCTTTCGATTATCTTAAAAGTAATTAAATAATTAAAAATTGTGAATATTTTTCATCCTAAAGACAACTGTCTAGACTTTACCCCAACCCATCCTTTATTTAATGTATACAAAGTCAATTTATAATATATTATAATAATCAATTAGAATTAATTTATATTTCATATTCTAGGTGATGATAGTCTAAACGAGTTGTAAATGATAACGTTTTCGTCATGAAAAAAGGCAATTTTTATGACGCGTTGCACTTATAATATGGGTTAATAGTAATTTAATTATTGCTAAACAAATAATAAAGACATAAATATTTAATAAGGCTTAAACAAAAAGTGGTTCCATGTCCCTATTATTGCACATTACGCATTATACGCATATCACGAGATCAGAAATGCTGTTTAATAATTAATTATGAGAAGCATGCACAACACGCACGATTATTAATAAAAAACGACCGATGCTGCTTCTCCGAAATCTTGATATTTTTTAGTTTATTTAACTTATCTCAAGCCCTTAAATTAATTTAACCAACTTATAACAATAATTTATAAATAAACAAGAAGTTCTAAAAGGACTAAAATAGCATAGTTTCCTGTTATTTAAATGCTTACTAAAATTCTTATAAGAAATCAAGTAGGTATGTAACAGTAAATGTCATCTACAACAGCTTCTACATAAGGTTTTTCCACATTAGAAAACAAAGTAGCCAAACACAGAATCCAGTTGTAATTTGAACCTTTAAAAGCAAAAATCAACTCTTTTCTCTTCCAAACTAAATTATAATAATATTATTAATAGTCTGCTTAATTGATTTGTAGTTTAACAAAATTATTAATTTTTTTAAAAAACATGAAACTACTCGAAAGTACACAAAAAAATATATGAAATGTAAATTAAAACCTATCGGGTGTCTTCCCGCTATCTTAGTAAACAAATAAATACAAATAATCAGGTGTATGACAACTCCAAACTGATTAATGAAAAAAAAATAGAGAGATTCAAACCTTTTTAAATAAAGATTTCCGTGCTAATGTTGATTTGGCAAAGGCGATTTAATTATCTTAAAATTAAATTACAATGCTTTTTCAAAGGACAATTCACTGACAAATAGTGGACATATGTCTGTACGTCCGGACACACATCATAGGACAAAAAGTACGATCGTTGGATATCTGAAGTCATACCTTTCTAACTAAAAAAGAATTAGATTCTCTAAATAACATTTAGAAGTAACAGCACAAAACGAGAATGTTTCGTAATCAGTATTAATTTTTAAAAATTTATACTACAAAATTTAACGTATTATAAGAAAAATTTCTTTTTCATAAAGAATGTGTAAAATGAAATCAGCTTAGAGGAAGCGGTTTAAACATCACAAAAGCTCACCAGATTTATTTGTTTGTTTGCATCGATGATCCCGTCTTTACATATGTCTGAAATGCACTTGTACGGACCAAAGTCTAATCAGTTCCAAACATTCCCCATGGTCTCTACTGCGAAGTTAATCCCAAACAGCCGATCTTCGTTTTCCTCATTTTAGTCGGTTTATCGGATTCTGTAAACTGAACTGAATTCGGAAAATAAGCCATCAACTTAATGCAAGTGTGTGAGGCTTTAATGCGAAAATTCACTGCACATTTTGTTGTAGAATCATCTGCGTGCTCAGCAATATTAAAATTGGCTCGTTACATTTTGTTTTTTTAAAAAAATTCCCAGTTCCTGCAACTGCTGTATGGTGAAATATTTTTCAAAATTTTTGGTATTCGGTTGAATCATTTTCAAGTTTTCACTCTTAAAACGAAGTTAATTATTTTAGCTCCGTCTGAGTTAATTTCACTCCTCCAGTCTGGAAAATGCACTTTTCCGAAAGGAGTGGATACTTTGTGTGTTAAACCTCCGACAAGATCACTCCAAACGAGTGATTTTAATTCAGTCGGAGTTAATATTCACTCCTTTCCAGTGTCGAAAATGCACTTCTCCAATTGGAGCGGATTTCACTCTTTTGTTTTAAGAGTGTTGGTCTCCGAAATCCGAAAAACGGTTCAACCTGTAACCGAAAAAAATAGTTAAAATACCAACTTTTTTTGTGAAACCGATTGCGAATTTTTAACATTGAGTGCTACCCAAATCTTGGACATCCCAGTTTATCCGAAAGATAGCCCCCTTCATCTTTGTCCCCTCCCTCCAACTGCGCCGAAAGCCTTACCCAGACACACCCGCTGTTTCTGACAGCCTGCACAGTAAGCGCTGGGGATTTCTACCACCAATGCCCCAAGATTAGTTTATTCACTTCCTTGGTACTCGAATCATCCCTAGAATTAAGCGTAGTCCTTAGAAATTGATAAGTCAATCTTTTAAAAGAGGATGCCTAGACACGATTGGGCTGATATTTTGTTCATTGGTCAGTTATTAGTATTTGTGGCAGAGTTATGTCTGTAATAATATTAAATATGCTTTTTGGATGCGAATTAAGAATCTAGTATCATATTTTCCAACAATAGCAAATTTAATTGAGTTTAAAATAAAAAAAAATCAACCGATGGATTACAATGTTAGACGTGCATAAATAGTTTATACAAAAACATTGCTTGTCTGTTGGACAAGAAAAGAGTTTAATAAGCAGATTTTATGCAGTTAACTTTTTATTTATAAACCAAAAAGTATGACCATTTGTAAAATTTATATTTATAAATAAAATTTGAAGAGCTAAAAATTAAAAAAGTAAAATACTAAAAAGTACAATCAAACCATAAAAGTAAAGCCATAGGTTATTTTTGGAATTTGAAATCTTTCTGCTTAAATGGCCTTATATTTTATACAAAAAATATGTCTTAAACCTTGACTGCACAATTCTTTCACTTAATACATATAATAAATATTTCGCAAATTTTAATGAACTCATATGGAGATGACATGCTTTCAATCATAAATATTTTTCTCTTAGTTTTTAAATAATGCTTGTAATTATCAATTTGGTAGCCCTATAACTTTTTAATTACTTCCTCTTCTCATAGTTTTATTAAATTCTAACCAAATACCACAATAATTATTAATAAAGGCAAATTGAATTGTGTATAAAAGGAATCAGAACAAATTAAGCCTTCATATATTAAATCTTCATTGATAAATATCTTTATTCATAAGTATGGTTAGCATTTCAATTATCAAATGAATTGTTTTTGAATGACGCTGTATTTATGTTATTGATGTCTATCTTAAGTTTGATAATATATTTTAATGATGTTTAAGAGCTTCGCATAATTGGATGCATAAATATTAATTAAATGAATAACAGTCTAGATAGTTTTTCCTTGATATCAGTTAAGATAATCAAGGGCCTTTTCTAATTTATTACTGCTTTATAAATTAGATATTTTCTATTATATAATAGAAGTTATTATCCATATCTATATTATTCAATTTTCGGCATTCCTTGTAACTCGTTTTAAATTTGAAATATTGATAAATTTAAATTTGAGAGATTTAATAAATTTTCTTTATTAAATATTTCTTTATTAATAAAGTTCATACCTATTAAAATTCATGCATATTAAAAAAAAAACTTTACAAATATAGCGTTGGTTAGCAAAGAAATGTTTTTATTATTTCCCAACTTTTTTGTTACATTTTATATCTAAAATAATTTAAGATAATTTAAATATAATTTTAATTTATCTATATTTCAAAAAATGAATCAGACGTAGTAGGGAAATGTGTTTAGAAGGAACTGAATTATAAATGATTTGTTTGGTTTCTATTAAAGTGGCACTAGATCTATATTATTTTAATTGATTAATTTTGAGCCGTGGTCAAGTGGACAACAACTGAGCCAGCATTCAACACAATCTCATAGAAAAATCTGCGTGATGTTAGAAGTTATGCGCAGAAATTTCCATACATGTGTTTGAATAGCCATAAATACTAATAAAATTAAATAAAAACTAATATCTTCCATAAAAACGAACATTTAGACTATTTAGGAAAAAAATATTATCAGTAAAATTACTAATTTCACAATGTTAACTGAAATTAATTACCAATATTTCTTTAAATCACATGTCTGTTAATTATTCAATGAAAACTGACTAAACTATCTCATTAACGCATTTAATGAGGAACACACAATAAACGATTTCTTTGGCAAATTATTTACCTTTTGAGGTTTATGAAAGACTCCGAAACTTTGAGGAAACTCGCGCAAGTTTTGTTTCTCCCGCTTCAAGAAGAACATAAGAGACCATCGATTCACTGCCATAAAATAAATCGATATACGAGTTTCGCCAAAACCCGCTTAATCGACGTATGCACGATAGGTGTGGTGAGCACGTGCTTTCATTAGCCACCCATTTAAGATCAGGGAAGTGGAAGCCAATCTTCTCTGTCAGTCGGAGCGTCGGACGGTTGTAGGGTTAATATTTTTTGTTTATTTGAAGTAAATCGTAGGCTTTAAAGTATAATTTACGAGAACAGTCTGTGCACTATACCGGGTGCGGGCTCGATTCCCGCCTTCACCGTGGTTGTACTTTTTCTCTCTGTGTCAGTAAAAGGATGGTATAGTGTGGTAGGTACATATATATTCCAGCTTGTGTGCTTGTTCAGAGAACCGCTTACAAGCTTTCGTCAAGTGGGACAGACACAGAAAGAATTTTTACTGTCACATAGAAAGGAATAACACATAGACAAATGACAACATTTATTGACGGTCACAAACATCCTTGCCTGACCGGGATTCGAACCCGACCCCAGAAGCTCCAAAAAGTGTCAGTAAAACAAATTTGTCTGTGTCTATCTTATTTGACGAAGGTTTTTAAGATGGTCTCTGATCAAGCACACAAACAGGAAAATAAGCTGTAACGGGTGCGGGTTCGATTCCTGCCTTCGCATTGGTTGTACTTTCTCTCTCTCTCTCTCTCTCAATAACAATTCTGTCTGTTTCTTTCTTATTTGACGAAAGTTTATAAGCGGGTCTCTGATCAAGCACACACACCGTAAAATATATATGTACCAACCTACCTATCTGAAGTATAAATTCCGAATACGTATTTAATGTTTAGGTTTGGTTACGTTGAAATATCGTCGTACGAGAGCTATTGGCGACGAATATTTAGAACCACAGTCAAGTGACGAGCTGACACCTGAGTAGGCATCCGACGCAACTTTTATAGGCGACATCGTAAGCGGCGTTCAGACTTAATTTGGGGCATATTTAACGTGCTTTTTTCCTCGACGCGGGGTATTATTCGTTGGACTCTTTAGATAGTCAGGCTGTTTGTCGATCGGCAGTTATATTTTGGCTATTCCCAAACCTGTTACCTTTAGCATGCAAATCAAGCGCCCTACCGACTGGGCTCCCAAGCCCCTTTTAAGTTTTAGAATTGTGAGGTTTAAAGTATGTATACTGAATTTGTTTAGGGCAGAAGTCTCATGAAATGAAATGATAAAATAAGAAATGTTTTAAAATGAATAATTATGGAATTTTTTTCGCTTGTGTTTTGCATTATAAATTACAAATATCCCTCTGAGGGATAAACAAATTGGTTGAAGTGCAAACTTAGTTTTCATTGCATGAGATTTTAAATAAAAATTTTAACTGAAAATTTAATTTCTTACATTTTAAAAAATTATATTTCTGCAGTTGATTGTAATAAATGGCTAATTCATGCTTTAAATGTTAACATTAAATAAAATCAATAAATTTACAAATTTTTAAAAATTAAGTGCATTGCTGGAAAACCTGACATTAAATTGACGGGTATATACGCCGATATCTCTCAGAGGGATATATATGCATTAAATAAATCAGTAACATATTGCATCAATATTTAATATAAAATATCAGTATTCATAGAAAGTTGCCTAAATTCAATTCCGTAAAAAATAGTTATAATTTTATATCTTGGTATATGCTAAAAGAAAAAATGAATTTCCCGTAATAAAATTAAGATGATCTTAAGAGTTAAGTATATTTTCCTTACAGCTTGTTTGCTTACTCCCTTTCTAATTTTTTTTTTATCATTCGAGCATTATTCAAAATCTTCAAATGTACGTAGCTGGAACTGTTTATTTCTCGTTAATGAAAAGAAATTAAAAAACTATTCGATCGTAAGTGTTAGTGCGAGTTTGTCATCGTATATTTGTATTTTCATTCTGCATAAAATAAATTATTCATTTATTAGGTCCCTTTAGACTTTTCTACAGTTCATTTTTAGAAAACCTTTAAGTTTTAGTATTATTGCAAAGGAAGTAATATTTTGTTCAATTCGTATATATTCGTGCATATATCTTCATTTATTTGATAAAATAAATTTGTGTCCTATTATATTTTATAAGTGTTGTGAATGTTGACGTTTTCAGCATATTTTTAAGAATTCACAAACACATATATGGATTTATATATACTAGTCTCTGAAACCAAAATTTATTTGAAATTTATTTACAAAGTACTGCTAGTAAAAGCTAAAGCAGAAATTTTATGTCCCCATAATATTTAAAAAGTTGCTTTTAAGAAAATTGCTTTTTAAGAAATTTTGACAGTTTTGAGCACCTCTATTAAAAAAAGCAGGATAGTGACAGGGGACTTTTAAAAGTAAATATTCAGTTAAATTTATAGAAGATCTCATATTTAAACTTTGTTTCTGTAAATTAAAACAGAAAGGTATTTTTAGAAGTAGACACTCTAAACAAATAAAGGCCTAACAACAAGTAGTGGGTGCACTTTCCACGAACTGTACTAGAACTTTACATTAACATTACTCCGTGACGTTGCACCACGTCCGCAGCATGAGCTGCCTTTAGCTTTACGGAGTACAACGCTACGCAATGCATTTGGCGTAATTATTTCTATAAAGCTGGTTGCAGCACCAAAACTTTAATATAAAGTGATATTTTTAGCATGCAATGTTGCTACGTGAGCATTTGTTAATCTACTAATGAACAGCGTTTCTAATTTATTTTTTCACGTGCAAATAATTTGTGTAGGATACTATTTCCACCAATTTCCAGCAAAGTGCTACAGTGAACTTTCTCTTTTACTAAAAATTACGAATTTGTATCTATTAATACTTGATACATTTAAATGCCAAAGTTCATTTTTAAAATTGAAGCACTTAAAATAATATCACTCGACTTCAAAATGCCATTCAGTAGGGTAGGGTATTTTACATATATATTCCGACTTGTGTGCTTGCTCAGTGAGCCGCTTATAAGTCTTCGTCAAGTAAGACAGACACATAAAGATTTTTTACTGACACAAAGAGAGGAAATACACCCAGGGCGAAGGCGGGAATCGAACCCGCGCCCGTTACAGCACGCAGACTGCTGGCCTGCGATGCTTACCACTCGGCCATCCGGGCCCCAATTTTGTCTAAGTATCTCAAATTCAATAAAAAACAGTCATTGTTACAATTTCCCAACGACTTTTTACCCTATATTTCTGGGCCATCTTTTCCCGCAAGAGCGAAAGACTGGCGGATGTAATTATAAGAAAAGGATGGTGGTCGCGGTTATTACAATTTTTTGAACAAAGCGAGGCTGGACTGTTAAGTAAGAAAGCCTGGATTCTCCCCGAATACCAATGGGACATGACATGGGCAAAATAAAAGACATTTCTGAAGAGTCCGAATGTAGGTGATATCGTTTCGTCAGTTCTATACTGGCACGAGTCAAAAAAGCTTATTTCGAGAAATAGAACATTACTGAATGTTTTTATTGAGACTACTGAAAATCAAACCGGCAAAACAAAGATATGGAGGCCGTTTTGCAAACATTGTTTAATCGTATATCTATCTATATTCAACTCTTCTGTGTGGTTTTTTACCCAGTTTGTGTTCTTTTGAGTTGTGCCACTGTAGAACTCAATAGACGATATGATTCACTTAGAATCTGAACAAAGAAATCCTTAATAGGTTTATACAACTTTGCCATGAAACATTTCTGACAGATTATACACTCAGAAAAAATTTGTGCTGACATTCAATACAAAATATTGTGTTTTACCCAGTTCTTACAAGCTTTGTTCCAACAGTACAGAAACTTAACTGCGAATAAATAATAATACATGGTTAGCACAAAAACTGTACACGCATCACGCATGTATTATATTTTTCCTGCAATAGCATCTGCTCGTCTTATAAATTAAGTACTAAAGTCTAAAAAATATATATTTCGGTACCTTGAAATGAGTGTTATAATTTTGCTATACATATTTTTGAAAAAAAAAATTGCTTATAGTTTTTAGTCAATCACGCATTGATATAATAATCGTCTTCTTTCGTGATCGTCAGTTGTGTTGAAGCAACATAAAGTTGTGCTCGTTTATCATAAACGCATTTCTCGTAATGAAACAACATATTAGTGTAATATTGCCATGTTTAACACAATACTTGTATTTAATTCATGCTATTTGAATACGCGGTTTTCTGAGTGTATTTTAGTGAATAGACAACTATGAATATAACTGTGATTTTGGTAGTGAAAATGTTAGAGATAAAAATAATGAAAGAAATATGAATTTCAAAAATCTATCTTATTACAAAAAAAAATCAACTATTAAAAATTACCGGAAAAGGATCCCAAACCCTTAGTGGCCTGAAATTTTATAATTTACAAACTCTACGATCACATTAAATTTATAATGTTTCCTATTTTTTTTTGCATAAGTAAATCAATGATCTAAAGATGTCCCTGTTTTACTTAATATTTTTCAAATGGAAGCAACTCTTTTTATGGGCTTTCTTGCTAGGACAGCCTAAGTGAGAACACTAGAACTTCAACCTAATACCAATGGTGAAATGCATAATATGGTATGGTATGGTATGGTACGGTACATATATATTCCAGCCTGTGTGCTTGTTCAGAGAACCGCCCATAAGCTTTCGTCAAGTGGGACAGACACAGAAAGAGTATGAACAGTCACAAAGAAAGGAATAACACATAGACAAATAACAGCATTTATTGACGGTCACAAACATCCATGCCTGACCGAGATTCGAACCCGACCCCAGCATCTCCAAAGGCTAGCGTCCTAACGATTGCGCCACCGGAGCGGAGAAATTCATAATAGAAATCAAAGGCATTCCTCAGGCAGACACCGATTGTGCTTAGAACACAGACTTGAGGTGCTTAGAAGCATAATAAAGTAACCCTCAAAGATGGTTACACCACTTAATCTTTAACATGTACTGATTTTAGGATAGGATTGCTTAGAAGCAAAGTGATGTTACACTCATTGCGAGTTGCTTTATCTTATATCTTCGTACCCAATATTGGCACTGGTAGTGTGATTCGGGCGAGATTTAATTGAAAGATTTACTACGGATCGGAGAGGTATGGATTGAATTTAACTATCAGGAATGGGCGAAACATTGGTTCTTAGACTTCATCGGCTTTTGGAGTCAGCGTTTATGGAAATAGGTAGTACACTGCCATTAATTAAAGGGCGTAGTGTGACTAACCCTTGAAAATAAGCCAGGCGTTTTATGAGTTTAGGGTAATTACGTTAAGTATGAATGTTGGTTTAAAGTATTTATGTATTATTTGCTTGTTTAAATATTCACGCTAAGTAATATTATATGGAGATTATATTTGGAGAGGAGTGTTAGTGTGGTTGGAGATTGGTTTTAAACACGTTGACTAGGAGTCTCTATAATAGGTGGCTCTTAATCTTTTACAAGCATTACGAATAGCTCTTCAGGCATCAGTAATATTTCACTGTCGTGTTAATGTGAAGTAAACGTTAAAAAGATTTCAGAAGTATATTAAAATTTATTTCATTTGTAAGCATCAAACTTGTGCAAGCTGGTTATTGGAGAATATTTTTATAATTTAAATTAATAATACATTAAAAATGCAGTTTATACAAGCGTACATAACATAACCACCCGAATTGCTAGAATTTAAATCAAGGCTTTTTAGATTTATAAATTAAAATAAAATAGTACAATGTTCAACAATGTAACAAATTAAATCTATACTTTACTACGTGATGTATGTACAGATACATAACTATTTAAACAATGTACAACTAAATATTTCTTACCAATTTTTTTCGATTTACTCAAAATAATCCTCAAAAGACCGGTCGGTTATCCCAGTATCAAATTATCGACGCAAAGTTTTTATATATTTTGAAAAATATACTATTGATATTTAAGTACAGTTTAAAGATATCCTTTAAAAGTTTCTTGTTCTTAATATATACTTTAAACTTATAAAACAGAAATACAAATAATAGTTTTTATAAGAGAGATCGAGATATCTTTAATTGTTTATATTTTTGTTTTTACAAAATTTGATATTCACTTTAGGAGACAAAGTAGGGTAAGGTGGGGTAAGTGGGCCATTGGGGCAAGTGGGCCACCTCCCCTGGCATTTCCCGAATTATGAACGAAAAAAAATCTGTTACAATATTTTTACGTATTTACCCCAATAGATGCAGGAAACATTATGGCATAATTTTCATTTAAGTATGTAACAAGGTACAATCATTTTTGTGAAAATTTTCAAAGTTGCATCTTTTCGTAATTCACGCCATCATACTATTTTTATATTTATTTCCAAACGGTTCATGAAACAAAACAAAATGTTATATATTTTGGTAGTGTATAAAACATAGTATATTTTTGTAGTGTCATGTACTTGTGATGTTGATAAGGTAAAAAGAAAATTGGGGTGGCCCAGTTGCCCCGCGTTTGGGGTAAGTGGGCCACCACAATGGCGGGGTAAGTGGGCCAGGGGTGGTCCACTTGCCCCAACTCTCTAATATACTTAAAAAAAGTCAAATTCACTGATTCATAGGGTTAGTCATGTTCACTATTCATAGTCCTATTCATTGACATAGGCCAGTTTAAAATCTATAGCCCTAACATTTTTTTTACGCTATATGCAAAAATGACAAGATGAAAATTACCGTATTTTTTCTTTTAGAAAGCTTGCATGCCAGAAAAAGTTGCTATGGGGGAACTATTAAAGATACATCATTACTTTTTTTTTTCAAACACTCAAAAAATCATGTAAATTATTCCACTTGCCCCACCATATCTCTACCAGTTATGTGTAAAAATATATTAGGGGGGTGGCCCACTTACCTCACCTTGCGGGGCAAGTGGGCCATTCATATGAACAAAAAGAAAAACATATTTTTTTAATATATTATTTGCCAATTTGTGTCAAGGTTGCTATGGGCACAGTAATAACATATGAGAGAATGGATCACAAAAAAAAGTAAGTTGTTAGGCCGATTGTATCCAGTGGTATGAGGGTCTAAAGTCGAATTATGCCAAAAAGGTGGCCCACTTACCCCACCTTACCCTATCGTCTATTCCAATTGAACTCAAAATGATTAAAAAATCTTATAATTCAAAAAAGCTCTTAAAAATTAATCATTTTTAAAAAAGTGTATTTATCTGTGAAACGTTAAATGAAATATTTTTTGAGGAATACAAATGTGTTTTATTTTTTCATTTCTTCCCTTATTTTTACTTTAAAAAAATCTGTGGCGTGAAAATCGACCATTTGAAGTTTTTGTTTTAAGTTAATGAAAAATAACCATTTAATTAATCGTTCCATTTATGAGATTTTCAAATTGAATTGAGTTTGGTTTCAAATGACTTTCAAACGCTTTTTAGTCTGTCTAATGCCATTTTTTGAGTATATTTGTTTTTCTGGGCTTTTAAAAATGTGATTTTTTTTGCACTTGTAAAAAAGCGTTTTTTATGAATTTTTCCTATCTTTCACTTTTTTTCTTCCCATTTTTGTGGAAGTAGAATTTCTTTTGTTAATCTGTAATAAAAGAAACTGTTCTAAGGTTTTAGTGTCTAGTTATTTGTGTAATTCAATGAATTTTATTTTTTGGTTATTGTTATTTCTTAAGTCTTTAAAAATGTCCATAAGAATTTAATACTCTTACAATCAGTTATTTAAAGAAAGTTACATTTTGAATAAATATTTTGTTAAAAAAAGATTTCTAAATTTTTTATATATGTCTTTGTTTTATTTTTAAAAACATTTAAATAAAAACTTCTAATAAAATACTTATATATTAAAAAAAAGTGTATACATTTGGGGCTTTGATTTTTACTTCGCTCGTTGCCATGATTTTTTTAAAAAAATCTTAATGCAAAAGAAAACTCGTTGCAGATTATTTAAATAATTGGCAATGGCGTACAAGTAAGAAAATGTATAAAATTGAAAAAATATATTAAACTGAATTCGTATGAAGCAAATACGTATTGCTAACAACTGCTAGCTTTTTATTCATTCCCTTTTGTGTCGATGCTTAAAAAATACTGACTTATGGTACATAAGAAAATAATTCTTTGACGAAAACCAACCAACCTAAATTTAATTTTTTATGTTAATTTAAGAACTTTAAGCCAGAAAATAAACGTATATGAGATTAATTCTATGAATTCATAATTTTTTTCATAGAATATGTATTTAGAACAAATGATCTCTTCAGTATACAACTGAAAAACTACTTCATCTAGTCAAACAAAATGCTAAAGTAAAGAATCGCGTGGCAAATATCCTCTGCAAAAGCTGTATCTTAAGTTGAAAAGGGGCCGAAGTTCACTGCTATAACATAATAAAACTGTCTTTTTTAAGTTTTTTGAGTTATAAATCAAGACCCGACGCAAAAGCTAGACAAGCAAGAAAATATGCTGCAATATAAGCAAGTGAGTTTGCCCATGTAAGCAAACCTTAGCAAATCTAATTATTTGGGCTTGTTTGTTGGAGGTATGCAAATGCATACAAGGACAGGTAAGGACTGGAAATACAGACTTAAAGTTTGAAGGGTGGTGCACTAGACATAGTCATAATAAAGTTGGGGCCTCATCTTGATTTAAACAAAACAATGTAGGAAGTTTTAAAACAGAACCAAGGTTCAAACTTAGGTTGTCTCAATTTATGTGATGTTTTACCGTAAGCAAAATAATCAATTGTAAAGACTTCTTAAAAGAATTTATAAAAAATATTGAACTAATTTGAATGAAAAAAAAATATAATCTCAAATTTGTTTTGACTATGTAAATTATTGTATTATTTGTATTTTAACTATGTATATGTTTTTTCAGAATAAATTAATCAAAATTTATTTAATATGATTCTTTTTTTTTAACCGGCTATTGTATAAACCCATGTGATCACTTTGTTCGGCACTTAAATACTATTTTGTACGTGATTTTAATATGCTATTTTTTGCATGACAATATTATATAGATTTCTTAGACAGAGCAGAAGAAAAGTTATCAGTGATGCCTTTCACAATATTAAAGTAAATATCAATTTGATGGATCACTTGCTTATTCAGTTTAACTTAAGCAAAGATGAGTACTTGTGCTTTTGGGGACTCCTTTCAGATCATTACTTAAGCATTTAGTACAAAGAGCATTTGACTGACAGTGGTCAACAAAAGTAATATTTAATATTTGAGACCTTTCTCAAAATTATTATTATAAAATTTTGAATACTCGCAAAGTATTAAGCAATCCCAATCATTGCGAAATATCTACCCTTTTACATGAAAATTAAATTCCATGATAAAGTCATGAATGTTATTTTCTTGGGATATTTATCGCAATTATGCTCATTAAATACTCAAACTTCTAATTACGCAATTATACTCAAAAATACGTTTCAATACATTTGGTGAAACGTGTAATTGTGTGAAACTTGCAAGCTTTGTGCGAGATATGAATTATCTATACATATACTAATATAAGATAACAACAAAGATTCTGAGACTCAACGTGGTTAGTCTAATTTATGGATAGTTGATGCTAATGCCCTTTTTTAAAAAAAATTGTAGAAAATATAACTTACCTTGGCAGCATGTTTTTTTTTAATGTTTCTCAGTTCAAATATCGTTCCCAAAATACATTTTGATACACGAAAATAATAAGAAAATAATTAGTTGAATAATGAATTTCTACTAAAAAATATCTAAATTGCTTAGCTCTCTCTCCAAAGACACAACAAATACAAACGAATTTAAATATTGCACGCAGTCTTAAGTTAATAATTAGAGTTTTGTCGCTTGGTATTTTATAACTTTTATCAGAACACCATTTTTTTTTTCAAAAACCTAGTCACTTGG
Source organism: Hylyphantes graminicola (assembly GCA_023701765.1). Classification (NCBI taxonomy): domain Eukaryota; kingdom Metazoa; phylum Arthropoda; class Arachnida; order Araneae; family Linyphiidae; genus Hylyphantes; species Hylyphantes graminicola. The sequence continues at coordinate 26,398,288 of CM043122.1, forward strand.
TAGTTTTACGAATAAATAGGACCCAAAAGTCTCCTAGATAAAAAGTAAAATAATAGAATAAGAAAATACACTACTAGCGGGGGGTAACGCCACGAGGTTTACAAAAACATGTTTGTTCCTTTCTTATTTTGTTTTCTTTCGTATTGATCTTCTGTATAGAGATTCTGTCGCTTCTCTCTTCAAATCCAATCCTATGTATTCCTATTTATCAAGCAGATGAATCATGTTTATATCGATGGTTTTACACAGTTTTAAGACTGAAAAGAGGGTTATATTCTTATGGAGCAATATTTATCGTCACTATAATAAGCTTGGCGCTTTGTTAACAATTTAACATTTTGAATGTCTGTTGAACATTACAACTATTGAGTTTCTTAACTAGTACATGCTTCGAATTATTTTTTTCTTACTACGTTTAAATTTTTGAAACCCTGTGTTATATCTAATTTAAAATCCAAAATTCAACTGCCAATCACGCTCTTATTTAATGTTGTGATTCAAATTATCTGTAATGTAAAAAAAAACATGAGCTAAAGCAAAATACAGTTTCAACACATACTTGATTCGCTATAATATATTTTGTAAAGTTTTAGATAATCATTTAACCAAAATAATTTGAGGTACAGTTACAACTGCGTCAAAATATCTGTGCATGTTTTCGCTTGTGAAAGAGTCGCCTTTAATACAAAGGATGCGAATCAAGATGCACACGCGACAGAACTGAATGGGGGAAGTATTTTTCTCCACAGCGCCAAAAAATAGCTAGGATTCGCTTGACTTCTGAAAGGAATTTCGTAGTAGACTTCTTTCAATAAAAGTTCGGGAGAAGTGACGGGTAAATTACGAACGGGGAACCTCCAAGGGATTAGCACTAAAAAACTACTTTATTATGTTTGTCATGTGGAATCGAAATGGTATGACTTTTTACAGAGTTCAGATTTTCGAATAAACACGTGGATTTCCTTTATATTAGTTAAACATATTTTATTGGGAAAAAATGCGTTAAGTCATCGTTTTCTAAAGAAAAATTAAGGTTTAAATATTTTTCTTTTGTGTCTTGTGAAATGAGTATAAATGAAAGTATTATTAGTTATTCAAAAATATGTTTTATCCTAATGTAACATAACTTTTAGCTTATATTTTAAATTAAAATTTAACATGGAATTTTATTTGAAAGCAAACTTATTATTCTGATTATTAGTAATTTTCTCAATTACTTTGAAATATTTAGAATGAAAAAGCATTCCTCTCGATGATACAATAAAAATGCAGAGAAAAACTTTAATTAATGTTTCATTCGAGTATTTCAAAACTACTTTATTTTTCCTCTGGAAAAAAGATTTACTTGCATTTTTTTTATAGAACAACTGAATATTTTTTATATAAACCTTTTTAAAAGATTGCCACATAAATATTCATACTTTTTATAAGTATTTAACTTCAACAATTGGTATAGTTTAACTGAATGATCCCCAAATATGAGTTTTTTCACGAACTATTGATTCAATTTAAAAAAATACAAATTTATCTTTATTTGTTGTTTTGTGCTATTTGTAATTTAGGAAGATTTATTATTCGAAAAATTTAATTGCAGTAAAAGAACATTTACCATTTGCTGAAAGATCTCCCCACAGATTTTTTTATCAGTCATAGCCATTTATAAACTAATTACTCACATATAAAGCACATTTAAAAGAATGCAAGTATATATATTTTTTAAGCTTTTAACTGAGTTTATAAATCTAATCAGAAAAGTAAAATCTTAACTAAACAATCCTATAATTCTGCTGTATATATAGGTTTAAAAAGAATATTAATTCAATTGATTTCCGATGGCAAAGAAAAGCGTTCCCTGAATGGCTTAAAATACAATTATACCCATTCCCTGAAGCCATATTACTGGAGATAACAACAGCTTCAGTGAGAAATTGTGCATTGTGTGAAAATATTGAGTTAGGAAACCTATCAAGATATTCACGTTTTTTCGGCGAAAACGGAGCCATTCAATTGTGAACAGAAGGCGATGGTTCAATAGTGAATGGAGAAACTGTTTGGTTTACTTCTGTTTTGGGAACATAGCGGAAAATATAGTTTTGTGGAAGTAACAGAAACCTAACAAATGATTTTGATATATGAATTAGCATTAATCTTATTGATCTTGTTTCTGAATTATCAAATGGCAAGCATCAATTTCGTTTAAATCTGAAAATAGCTTATCCATTTTATCTTTGGAGGCACTTTTTTATGTTTTTTTTTTTTGTAAAAAATAAAATGTGTTTTTGATCAAAAATTCTTAAAACTAGAGCGTTAGTATAAAATTAAAAAAATATGTATGTACATGGCAAGTACAGAAATTTGCTTTTTATATTATGCATATTGGGAACCACTGCTTAGAAAAAACAAGATTGATTTTTTATGTAAATAATAGACATAATATACAGTAAAGGGAGAAACTCAGTTCAGAGTAAGTTGCTTGTTTTCGATCAAATTATGAGTAAGTAAAATAAAATGTGTTTTTGATAAAAAAAATCTTAAAACTAGCGCGCTAGTAAAAAATTAAAAATATGTATGTACATGACAAAATACAAGTACAGAAATTTGCTTTTTATATTATGTACGTTGGAAACCACTGCCTAGAAAAAACAAAATTGATTTTTTACTGTAAATATTAGACTTAATATACAGTAAAAGGAGAAACTCAGTTCAGAGTAAGTTACTTGTTTTCGATCAAATTATGAGTAAGTAGATAAACCAAATAAATCCAATATAAGGTAGGAAACGCAAGATTATTTTATTAGCTAATGTCTACCTTGGTAACTGAATTTTTCGTCAAGAAACTTATCGTTTCATAAAGAAAGGTATTCTATGCTTCTAAAGTCAGTTCTTTTTATTTCTTCCCCGAACCTGTTGATTTGAATGTTAAAGGCCTTTTTTAACATGCCGTTTTAAAAAAATTAAATAATATGTGTTAAAATTAATTTCTGGATGAAAATAATACAGATGGATTAATTTTTAGACAAATTATATTTAATCAATTGTCAAACTAACATACTAGTTTGTAATTAAAATAGTTCTAGGTATTAGTTAAAGATCCGAATTTCTAGTTAGTGAAATAACTAGCTCCAGACCCTACTTTGCATTATTTGTAATTATACGTTTGTTTGTGTAAAACTACCCAACCATTTCATTTTCGCCCTCTGTTTATATTAAAACTTCTTTCTTATTTAATTCATATTATTCTTGTATTTTGAGTAGAAAAACAGCAAATTATTTAATTTTTTTATGCTTTAATAAATAATTGTTCCGATGTTTAGAGTTATATTGTACCATGTTTAATATTTAAAGAAATTTTTATTGTAGAAATTTTATTGAACTTTAGAAAATTATCTGAAACCTATTATTATTTTTTTCGAATTGAAGAAATAAAAAGTGGCGTTCAATTGTAACCTAATTTAGTTCTGTATTTATTAATGCTTACCTTAGGACTAATTTCAAATTAGTTACTTATGGACCGCAAATCACCATTTTCTTCAATGAAAACTCACGTTAGAGCATAAGGCTGGCTAAATTTTGCTAAAAGCTTTTCTGTTTCACGAAAATGAAATCAGAAATTGCAGTCAATCTTCCAAAATATCTTGCCAACAAATAAAAGCTTGTGTGACGATCAAAATTATCTTCTCTTCCTAAACATAACTTACTTAAGTGGCACGAGAATTTCATTAACTTTTTATGTTTCATATAAATCGATGAACTATATAAAAATGATGAACTATAATTTAAGCAAAGCGTTTAACAAAACCGTTGTTTCATTTTTTAAAAATCTTTTTACCGTTTACCCTTTCCAACCTTTGTTGATTTATTTCCGAAAGAGCAAAAATTTTTGAAAGTATGCAAAATATTTTTTTATTTAAATTTCCCGATATAGAGGAGGCTTAAATGTCACTGCTTTTTCTCTAATATTAATGTTTTTTATTTGCATTATTGTTTGAATTTATAAATACTAGTTTGAATAGATGATATTTGAAGGATTGGAATCTTAGTCGTTTGATACTTTTGAAAGTTTTTCATTGTTAATGATGTCAGAAGAAAATAGATGCTTAAAATTTCCAGTTTTTGTAGAGTATTTAAGCTTAAAAGAAAAGCAAGTAAACTGCGGCACATAATTACTTATCAATTTTCGTAAAGTGATCTGGTTTAATTAGACTAATTTTCTCATTAATAATACGGCTATTAGTAAGCTAATACTATTTTTCGTAAAACGTTTTTTTTTATTTCTTGTAGGGAAAAACAGGAGGGGAAGGGTAATAAATGGACAATGTATTTCTTTGTACTAAACTTTGAAACTGCTAGAAAATGTATAATAGTTAAACTTACCTAGATCTGGATCTGTGAGAAAGGGTTTTTCAAAAGGCAAAGTTAACATAATATTATAATATCGTACCATACAATCAAAGAGTTGTGTCGAGCAAGTATAATTTTTCAAGTTAAGAACATAACAATATTTAAAATTCTATCTACTTAAAATTATATTAGCATTGAAATAAATCTTAAATTGAACGGTATAACAGTTGGGATATAGTAAACCGATTTTTACTTTTTTTATAATAAAATACATTGAAAACAAAATTAATCTTCAGAGGATTCTCCAATAATACGCATTTTTCTGCACACGATACTATGTATCCGTAATCAAAACAAGACATAAAATACGTGACTGTTTTTAACGGTCTAAAGGTTAAACTTAAACTTAAAAAAAATTGTTAAAAGTTTAATGGTTAGGTTATAAAGACGTTAAACTTCAACACTTAACGGGAGGAAGATAAACGGCATTTTATCATAGAGAGAAGTAGGATCTGCCTTGGAATCAGGAACAAATGGCCCTTACAGCCAAAATGTCCTACGAATAATACCCCATGTGGAGGGAGTGTACGTTAAATTTCCAAAGTACCAGCGATGCGTACGATGTCGCCCTTAACGGTTGCGTTGGGTGCCTACTCAGGTACCAGCTCGTCACTTGACTGTGCATCTAAAATACGACGCACGTCGCCAAAAGCCCTCGTGTTGCTATAGTGAGACGATAATTCAAACTAAACCAAACAAAAATTAATGGGATGGGGACAAAAAAAAAACTTTTTTTTCAGTTAAAGATTTTTTTCATTTTATCAATATATACTATTCTTAATTCTGTAGTAAAAATATTTTATTTTAAACAAAAAAAACTCTTTCCACGCTCATTTTCACTGCGTAGAAAATTATAAATCCAGTTTAATGATAAGTCTTTTAATTAATCTGTCGTATTATTTCACCTTTCATAATTTGGAGTAATTCGGAAGTAATTTCTGTTAGAATAAATTGGGATAATACTACCTTGTTAATTAACACCCTTGGCGAATAAGCGCGAGTGTATGTCCGAATGTCTTTTTCGATTAACCAAATTTAATTAATTTATCTTCAAATATTAATTTTTAATAGTTTAAAAATCTTATTTCCTTTAAGTTAAAACGGTTCAAACTAAGTTTAGGATAACAAGATTATTAAACTAATATTTTAAGGATTCAGAAGATCATGAAAACTTGGAGAAAATGCTGTCGAAATACATTTAAAATAAATGTTCTCTTTGAATATATTTAAATGTAACGTATTTGATTTATTAAATTGTATCAATGTTACCGTTATAACCCGGAATCCACTACAACTAGAATTAACTAGTGAAAACTAGTTTTAACTAAAACCATTGGTGAAAACTAGTTTCCTCTATCCAAAACTAGATCTCACTAGTTAATACTGGTTTTGATCGATTGCTTTGGTTAAAACTAGTTGCAATTAGACAAAACTAGAATTAACTGCGAATTTTTAACATTTTATTTATAATGAACGTTACTTTTATAATATTATTACGACAAAGGAATCATTAAAAACACGATGTACCGTTCTTAATGGAGTGCCCTCCAATATCCGAACGCTTTTATTGCACTTCAGCCCAATAATTAACTAAACTAATCCAAACCATTATCCTAAATCGTACTATTTTCCATTAAGTTTTATCTAATATAAGTGTGGTATAGTTAAAACTAGATTAAAAAATTCTATTTCGTCAAAACTCGTATTAACCAGCAATAATTGCATTTAGCTAGTGCAAACTAGTTTTAACTAATGGCATCAGTTAAAACTAGTTATTACTAGTTAATTCTAGTTGTAGCTGATTTCGGGTTTTAACGGTAACATCAATAGTTTAAGAAGCAATTATCGTAAGTTTGAAGAATTGTGAGCTTACAATTTTTCAGTATAACTCCTAGACGAATATTACTAATTCTGATAAAAAATTAAATACTAAAAACTCAAAACTAGATATATTGTTTCTAACATTACACGAAAAAAATATTTGACAGTTATTAACATTAAATTCTAAATGGAAAGCATAATTAACCAAAAAGTAATTCAAGTAGCTACTATGTTTTTTCAATACCACCAGTTACACTAAACGCAATAGCAGTCAACACAATCTTTTAACACAGATGCTTCATCTCTTACCAATAAACTGTGGTGGCATCGATTTGTGGAAGGGCGTAACCCTTTTGATGCTCACCATAAATTCTATGCAATATACATAAGCCGATTAAGAAAAAGTTAAATTTACACGCTAATGGGGCAGCCATCTTGTAATGACTTTTTTGAACTCTTGTTGCTTCCGAATTCGAAGGCTATAAACATTCGAAACGGTTTTGTGTTTCATTCATTTATGAAATTTATTTTAGTTTTTTAAAAACGAATGTCAAAAAGGAATTTATGCAATGTTTAATAAAACTAGAAATTGTTTGTCAAAATTTAAAAAATATTCTTAGAATTATTGTACACAAAAATGTGTGCTTTGGGTATTTTAATAATAAAGTAACTAGTTATAGTATTAAAATTTCTCAATAGTATGAGCAATCAAAAACTTTAAGAGGTTTCTTTAAGAGGTTTATTTAGTAGACATATATAATTTTTAATCGTTTCTTTAATCAAAATTAATTTTAACTGTAATTTATTGCTATGTGTTGGGTAGTTTGAAATAAAAACAAGCATCTTTCGTAAAGAGTGAGGGGAATAATAATCAGAATTATAGTTGATATAAAATAAAGTATCAGAATTTAGCTGGTAATCGGAATAATCATCAGTAATCTTATGCAAATAAAATATCAGAATTTATTTGGACCAGCTTCAAAATAGGCTTTTTCAAAAACGTATTTAATTTATAAATAGTAGATCACTTAAATATTATGGAACGATATTTAGTATACCATTTAAAAAAAGGTGTTATTGTGATTCTTATATTTATACGATGCAAAAATTTTACTGAAAAAAATATTTTTTTAATGAAAATATCGTTTTCGTATTTTAAAATCCAACTAAAATGGTTATTTTTTCACAAAAATTTATGTAGAAGAAGATGGGGAAAACATAAGCTTTAAATTCGTCTCCTTTGTTCAATTAAAGACAAAAAAAGTATTTTGTTCTTACATTTCTTGTCATCCATTGTTGTATTTTTTTCTGTATTAACCCCAACATAGCTATGTGAGGAAAGGACAGCTGACAGAAACTATTGGTTACTGCTGAGATTTTTCGTGAAATTTTTTTATGCGATGATTTCATAGTTGTATGTATGGGTGTCAACTTGTAGATAAAACCAGGTATTTAAAAATGTCTGAAAAGTATTCTGATGACATATAAGAGGCAATAGGGGTCATAGTATGAAGAAGTGGAACTAGAGAAAAAGAAGCTGCTAGTCTTCAGCAACGTATATAGGTGTTGTTGGCTCAAAGTGCAAATATAAGCTTCAAGTTCTTTATAAATCGGCTTAATACACTAGAAAACCTGACATTTGAAAATACACTTATTTGAATACTTATGCTACTTATAAAAAATATGAAGTTCATCCCAAAATTTAAATGTAGTGAATTAAAAATAAAAGTAGTGGGGCTCATCATACCCACGTCGGAGTTCGTCGTCTTACTCTTTGTTATAATTTTTGAAGCTCTTTTTTTAACCAATTTATCACTACCAAATTACAATCACAACAGTCTAAACCACATATTGTTTTGAAGATTCCACACTGTATTTTAAGAATATTCCATGAAGATGAAACAATTAATCCAGTCGAGAAATTTCTGACGCCTCCGTAAAATGCAGAAAAGTCTGTGCTGGAACATTTGGTGTTCGTCTTTTTATCAGTTGCCCGGGTTTAAAAATATATTTGTTAAATTTCTAGCATATCACCTATTGAAGGGGATAAGTTTAATTTCGCGATCTTACCAAGTTCGTCGTCTTACTCTATATCCCTTACTAAAGCTTTAATGGTTGAACATTGCACTCATCTTTTGTTTTATGCGACAAAAATTGATAAGATTTTAAGGAAAGCTGAGACAGTTTTGTTTTGAGAATAATACATTTCTACCAACATATTCAAAGTGTGTTTCTTATACAGCAAAGCTTGACTTGTAAAAAAAAATTCCTTACCCACTTAATTTCATTAAAAGCTTCTTATACTTAAATATGCTATAATAATTGTTTACGATTCATTAATGTATTCGAGAATTAAAATGATTAACAAATAATACTTCAAATATATAATTTTTAAAATCATACAAATATCTTATATTTTTTATTCTAAGCTCTACTTAGCTTCTTATTCCGAATTTCCATTCTAAATGGTTCATTATTGGTAGATATAGGAATATCCACACTGATGAAAAAGAAACCCTAAATATGAATATACCAGTATGTACCTTTTGTGTGGTGTTATTTGTAATGCAATGTAAGGATTCACAAACACTGCTTGTTATTCCCATAGTTTATGAAACGCCATAAATGACAACGGCTAGATAAATATTCCATATGTATGTTGAAATATGGCAATCACACATACAAAGCTCCCCTGCATTTATATGGGCTTATGGTATATAAATAAATGAGGTGTTAACGATTACAAAATATTTTACTGTTTAAGGGGACACAGTACCTAAAAAATTGAAAAAATTGCGAATTTGTTTTTGTTTGCTGCTAAAATTAATGTTTAGAACCTTCTAAATAAGTCTACCAAGTTTTAAAAGTGTATCTATATTTTTAAAAAAGTTATTCTATATTTTATGCGGAGAGGTATGATAAAAATGCATACAAATGAAAACTTTAAATGCGTTTTTCTTTATGTTTATATTTCCTTGATGACAAGTTCTTTAAAACGCTAAGGCTTTTTAAATTACTTATAAAAATCTAAGGAATTTTGTATACAGTCTGTCAAATATGTTAATATTAAGAATTGGCATTAAAATTGTTTTAAAAAGTAATACTTTTTTTATTAAAAAAATTATCAAAGTCGAAAATTGTCAAATATGCTAAAATAATTAGGGATTTTTTACATAAATATTTTTTATATAGCAACTACAGAAGATAAATCAAATTTGGATACCTGTTTTGTAATTGTTGGATAATTGGATAATTGTTATGTAAAACAGTTTGAAGTACATGAGGAAAAAAATTGGGTTAAATATTTGTATTTAAAAAAGCCTTAGCATTTTTTAAAAGTTCAAAAAAAGTTAATTTTTTTAAATAACTCAAAAAATTAAATTTTTTTAAAAAAATTTCTTGTCATATATTGTTTTTAAATATAGATTGAACTGATAAAACATAAATTTTATAGTGAATATGTCAAAATTAAACATTTTTTTTAAAGTGGTGCCGCGTCCCCTTAACCTAAAATCCTCTTAATTAAATTGTCTAAGTTAGGGAACGATAAAGCTACTAACTTATTACATATAGGATACCCAATATTTAATATATATGGGAAGTCTTACGTTTCACGCTTCTACAGGACTTTCAAAATTACCTACATTAGTTTGCAGTCAGTGTATAATTTATTTGAATGCTGTTAAAATTGCTTATCATATTTCATCATTTATATGAATTTAAGTTTTAAATTTGAGAATGTTTTCTTTTTTTAAGGAAAAAATTAATGAAATGCATAAATGGTTAATTATATGTTTAACTGATGAAAACCCCTCATCAGGAATTCCCTTGCTATATTGAAAGTAAGCAATATCTTATGTAAACGGCTTAGCAAAATAAACCATTTGTGCTAAATTTATATAATTTTCTAGAATACTGTATCAAAGCGTAACATTGTACTGATTCCTTGGTGTTTCAACACTATTTCTTTTCTAGTTAAAGAAATAAATAAAATAATAATAAAACTTTACAAGAAACATAAAGAGTTTTGTCAGAACCAGATTTCCAAGTAATTAAAAAAAATTCTGTCAAATTATTCATAAATAAAAACAAATTATAATTATCAAATTGTGTAATTTAGTAAATACTAATAAGAATAGTAATATATTTTTTCAAATAACTAAAAGTTTTGCGCCAAAAAATCGTTAATAAATTAATTTAAAATGCTAGGCCTCAATACTTTTACTTTTAACATGTGTTTTATACATAAAGATAACCGAATGTATTTTAAAAATAATTGTATTAAAGTATTAAAACACAAAGAAAAGCGTGACAAAAACATATTATTTATAACTTAAGTACTTATTATTTATAACTTAAAAGCACCAATAATCACAATTTAAGTATTTCGTTATTTAAAACATTCTTTATAAATCATAAGACGTACGAATATTTAATACATAAGCATTTTTAACTATGTTAAAAGTTTCACTAAGATACTTCCATGTTTGAGCATTAAATTTGGTAATTCAATAAGACCAACCGGTCCCAATTACATTGCTCGTTAGTAAGTTATACAACCATTTGGTAACGTTCATTAACGCTCCGATTTTAACAAGGTCTTTGAGTCACAAGCTTGGAAATTCGAAGCACATTGTGTTTTAAAATTCAATAAAGTTTGCTTCCATGGAATTATTATTAAGGATTTTATGTTAAGATTAGAAGTGTAGAAGTTTTAGTTTCGAAAAATATTTGTTGTATGCAGGCATGTATATATTTGCAAAATGCATTTTATTGAACATTTTATTTTCGTTTGTCGAAATTGTATATGCGTTTAAATATAGCATTTTCTTTCATAACCAATGGTGATTATAACACAGAAATGTGTATTTATAAATAAATTTTTCACAATTATGCTTCGTGTTCAATAACTAATAATAGTATACAAATGCATTTAAATAAGAAAATTTTTAGTGATCTAGGAATTTATTTCGTCCCCATAATTGACTCATTTAATAATGTCCTCATTATTAATTTGCTTTTAATAGATTGAATGGTTCTGTGATGCTAAATATGACTTATTAAATGTAATTAGGAACAATGCTTCTGAGGAATTATTTTAAATATACCCTTTTCAACTCCATGTTCAAATTACAGAAGGTTTATATTGCTAATTACCACATTTGCGAGACTTCAAAGAGTGACGGTCTAATATTTTAAGTAACTGCTCAGTACTTCAATTAATAACGATTATTACGTATTATAAGCTTTAAAAGATCACATAGCAGAGAAATATGGAATATAAATCCAAAAATGACGGAAGAGGTTTTAAATCATTCAAAATTTTACAACTATTTAATCTAATATACAGGGTGGTTATAAAATAACGCTCGCTATTCGGAGTGGTCTGTAGCTTTAATGAATAATCCAAATGCAAAAAAAAATTTGAGACACTTACTAATCAAGAAGAGGGAAAAAGAATGGAATCATAAAAAACAAACACGTCACTCGACCAGGGTTCTAAATTACGAGGCGTAATTGGATGTGTTGGCCTTAATTAGCCATAATTGGATATGCCTCGTAATTTAGAACCGTGGTCAAGAGACAAGTTTCGTCTTTATGATTCCATTCTTTTTGAGAAAAAGAAACTCGTCTCTTGACCAGGGTTCTAAACTACGAGGCGTAATCAGCTGTGTTGGCCGTAATTCGCCAGAATTGACGACGCCTCGTAATTTAAAGCCCCGGTCAAGAGAAGAGTTTGTTTTTCAAGATTATTTTTTTTATGATTCTATATTTTTTTGTGATTCCGTCATTTTTCCCATTTCTTGAATAGTAAGTATCTCAATTTTTGATGCATTTGGATCATTCATTCAAGCTACGGACCACTCCGAATAGCGAGCGTTATTTCATAACCACTCTGTATGTGGTTTACTGTAAATATTTAGTGGACCTATATAAACTTTTTAAATATTGTGGTACGATTGTTAATTGTTTAGTTTTCCTTTTAATTGTACAATGAAAGAATTTTTTTATTGAAAATGAAACTAATTCATTTTCACTTAACACTGACTAATTAGAAATAGTATAGTTAGTCAGTGACAGTGTTTGTTCTTTCAAATCTTAATAGAATTTCAAAAGACAAGTAAGAAACAGACTACCATTAAAGAATGACTAATTAGATCATAAACAACACAGATACATTACCTGGTTGTAAACTGTGAAAAATACTTCAAAACCACTTAATAAATGATCTTTTGAAACTAAAAATGTCCAATTTTTAAGATAGTCATTAAAACATATAGAGTTAGTTCAGGTAATTTGCATACAAGACTGAAAATTACCCCATTCCTTTAGATTAAGTTTTAGATTTGCCGATCCCATAAATCGATAGCTTAAATTCTTAATTACGAGACTGCCAAAGCAACGCGATTCCCCAATAGTTACCAGTGACTGTTTATAATCTTATTTACATTAGATATACCTTAAACTAAAAACTTTATATTTGCCTTCAAGAAAGAGGACAAAAAAAATCTTAACTGGCTGAGCTTTGGAATTTTAGTTCTTCACTTGAACAACACAGTATTAAAACAAAAATCTAGATAATTCTAATGGTGCCTACCTACTAGTTAGCAAGTGCAAATTCACTATAGTAGTACGCAAATATCAAGGGGAAAAGTAAGGATGCTAAAAGGGTTCTGTTAGAAGCTATCTAATATATTTTACCATTAAAAATCAAATAGTTTAATGACAATTTAAAATAGGCATATAATTAATAACAGTTTGTAACGCATTTTTTTTTTCAATTATTTTTGTGTAACTATTTTATAGCTCTGGTGCGACGATAACTTAAACTAACTTATCCTTATGTATTTTTTTTATAAAAATAAAATTATTTTTACGAAATCTTTATCTTTTAGCACAGACTTTCTTTTTTTCTATATTGTAGTTGAAATAATTTTAAAGCTGCTGCAGCGGCTAATTGACTTAAGGTCTAATTGACATAATATTGTCACTGCGATCATATAGCACTGTAAATAAGGTGAACATTAACGGAACAGCTGGGTATGGAATTAGCTGAACTCATCAGTACCGTTGCACAGTGCGTCTAGTTGTCGAGTTTCAGAGTCGATGAAAATTATTCCCCTCAAATGAAACCGTGAGGTAAACATACTATTTATAACTTTAAGTGCCAATAAATCACAATTTAAGTATTAGGTAATTTAAAAATATATAAATTAGGAAATGTGCGCATTTTTAATAAATAAGCATTTCTAACCATTTGGCCATTTCACTAAGATACTTCCATTTTGAGGCATTACATTTATTACTAATTAGTAAGTTATACAACCATTTAACCCGTTTAAATTTGTACAAAATATTTTTCAGCATTATTTTTAATCACTAACTTTTGACATAAGATTTTAATTTCAAATACTAGTTTAGCAATTTGGAATTTTTACTTATCTTGTACTCAATTTGAAATTCTAACGTTAATGATAATCTGGAGATACTTTCATTATTAGTATCCCAGTTAATATCAATTTGTTAATTATGCATAATGTCAAGCTTAGTGAGTTTAGGTGAGCAAGTTTAGCGATGCATTAAAATTTAAAATTAACGTAACAGAACGATCGCATAAAAAGGAATTTCATGAGTTATAAAAATTAATTATATCAGATTTTTCATTTTTTTAAATATATTTATAAAAAATTCGTGAACAAACACTTTTTTATCGAATTTTTAAGATTTGTTTTTGTGAATTTACATTTATAAAAGTCGGGTTTCCTCTTTATTAAATTTGCATAACTAAAAATTCTCTAAAAAGAGTCTTACTTCATTAAACTCATGAATTTAAATTATAAAAACATTAAATTAAAAACATCTGGAGCTTATGGCGCAGAAGTGCAAACATTGCAGCAATGAAATTTTTATTTTTATTAAAATGCTATTTAAAAGGCCTAATATTTATTTTTTAAATAATCTGCTTACGTACTATAATATAAGGTAAAAATGTACTAAATATGATTTATATAAAAATAACTTTAATAATTAAACATAAACATACCTTAAAAGAATGTAAATGATTATTTACCTTTACAATAAAAGTTAAAATAAAATGCAACTGAAACTATTATTTTGGTGTAAAAGGAACGATTGCAACAAGAAACAAGTATTTTGAGTGCTGCTACAATTGATGTAAATGCTGCGAGCAATAACGATACTTGCGTGTAAATAAAGCACGCAAACGACTTACGAAGGTGTTATTCTTGACTATTTTGTTATAAGACAAATAGTTGTCACGGGCTGTTGTAATTTGCAATGAGCACGTAGTACCTTTCGAAATTTTGTCAATATTGAATAAGAATTTAAGATTTTTTTACATGAATTTTGCTTCATTTTTTCAAAAACTGTTATTTACATTACTAAAGGAGGAGTGGACAACTTATATATATATATATATATATATATATATATATATATATATATATATATATATATATATATATATATATATATATTATATATATATATATATATATATATATATATATAAATATATATATAATATATATATATATATAGTTGGAATTTATTCTGGTTATTATTTTAATATCCTGCATGGTTGAAGAGCAATATTAATGCGTTCTTAAAATAATATTTATGTGCTTGAAATATTCCTTGGTGCATGGAAATTGAAATCTTCTGGTTTATTAATTATTGATTGCGTGTATACTAAAATTTATGTTACAAAAATTTAATATTTTTAACTTTTCAATCGAGGATATTTTTATACTGTATTCACTATGTACCTCAAGAATTTGTTTATTCCTGAATTGCAAACATATAAGGAAAATATGTGTACCTAGAGCCATATATATATTTTTTAATCACCATACATCAGCACTGTAAAAAAGGGGGGGGGGCAACAGCACAATTGTTGTGAAGAATTAACCTCTATAAACGGCGTTTACAACTCTTTCTACCGTGATTGGATCAGAATATATTAGAGAGGAGCTAAACCTGATGGAATCAGAGAGATGACAGAAAGGCGAACAAGTATTAACATTTGGTCTTTGTGGCCGAGGTAGCTAACTGACGAGATCGATCGAGAAAGTTCCGGTTTTGAACACAACCATCTATAAACGTATTTTCTCTAGGTTAAAAATGATTAATACATCCCCAAAATAATCACGATGATCTCCGAGCACACTGGAACAGACGTATTCATTAAATATATGGAGTCCGAAATCCAACAGCTTTAATGTCCGATGACTTACGGAGTTTATAATAGTAAAATAATAGAAAAAATATACTTTTAAATTTAAGACATCGCTGTTTCTTTACATGAAAAGCAAAACTGCTGTAAAATTTAAAAAAAACAAAAACAATTATAGCACTCATCTTATTCTCATGGTCATACATTTTTTCAATTGTTTTTAATTTTCAATTTTTTTTCTGTTATTTTACAGCTAAAATAAAGATTATTTAGCGTCATAACCTTTCTAAAATAATTGATGGATTAATTAATTAGAGTTTTATAAAAGGTAGCATATATGCTACTTCATGAGATTGGGGTAACTGGTTCATGGAGCTTGTAGCTGTATTTGTGTTACCTGATTTGTAGTTGTTGTACTACTTGTGTTAAATGATAAAGGCAGTACATGTCCAAAAAAATTATACTACGTACAAATATTACTTTAATGAATGTTTTTTTTATAAAGTATGAATATCAATGAAACAAAGAATAAACAAAAAAAACTATATACATCTATATATACAATACAATAAAATATTCTTATATTTAAAGAAGTGCTTGCTTAAAGCAATTCTGCTTTTAGCTTCCACACTACGTTAATAACGTAAAAAGTGGAAGGTTTTATAATCGTTCAGTCCGTCTGTCTGTCCGTCCGTCTATCCGTCACTCACTTTCACAGAACAAACCAAACGTCGCACAAACTAGTGGAATACGTCATTTTGAAGTAAAAAATCAGACTAGGTTACATCCTAAATTTCATTAAAAATTTAAATTGGAAGTATATTTAAAAATTAAATAACTAAAAATTTAAACTACATTGAAATAACATGCAAATTCCATTTTCATTCAATAGTTTCAATGTTGCCATTTCGTCAAACGTACGAGAAACTTTATTTAAAATAAAAATAAAACCTTTGAAAGAATATTTATTTATGTGATATAATTCGGTTTAGATTGTTGCAATATCACAATGGAGTTTTTTTTTTTTTGACGGTTCATTACATATGTATGAAGAAAGATGTATACAAAACTCTAATTTAGCATAAAAATATGCAAAGTTTCGCTTCTATTTTTAAACATCTATTTTTTACTACTTATATATTTTTTTGACCTGTAAATTAAATTGTGGCGACTAAAAGATGCATATTTATTAAAACATTGCATCATTATTCTATGAATTTCAAACAAATTTAGCAAACGATAATGAGTAATTTTTAATTTGCGAAAGTATATAAATGAAAATAGTTAATTTTGGCGTTTAAAATTTTTAATTAGAGATTTTCTCTCTGAAGTGTATAAATTGTTTGCTTCCTGTGAGCATATATTGTGGGGAAGCGGTTTAGGTGACAGATTCTGTAACAAACCTACTTGTTTTGTTAAACAAAACCTTCAATTACACTTTTTACAAAAGACGTTGGAGAAGCCTTTGTGACATTTTCCACTATCTCTGAAAATGAGGAGGTGGCCTACTCCATCTCTCATGATCGATTAAATTAATAAAATTCTTGCTTTAAAATTAAAAGCGAAACTGTATACATTTTTTGTACAAATTTTTAATTTTTTATGCATCTTTCTTCCTACATATATAATTAACCATCAAAATAACTTCATTGTGCTATTACAACAATCCAAATTGAATTATATCATAAAAATAAATATTTTTTCAAGAGTTTTATTTTTATTTTAAATAAAGTTTCTCGTACGTTTGGTGCAATGGCAACAGTGAAAATAATGAATAAAAATGGAATTTGCATGTTATTTAAATGTAAATTAAATTTTTAGTTGTTTAAATTTTAAATCTTCTCATTTAAATTTTAATGCAACTTGGAATGTAGCCTAAACTGATTTTTCGCTTCAAAATAACGTATCCTACTTATTTGTGAGACTTTTGGTTCGTTCTGTGAAAGTGGGTGGCAGACAGGCAGACTAATAGACTGAACGATTTTAAAACCATCCCCTTTTTATGTTGTAAACGTAGTGTGGAAGTTTAAAATAGTCAAGTGTAAGTAACAGCTAATCATGTCAATAACTACCCTAATTTCATGAAGTAGCATATATGCAACCTTCAGTTTTTAGCTTGTATTTTTCCAAAGACAGTGGTAATCGAACAACTTAAACATTTTTTTTAAACTATAGAACATCAGAAATGTGAAAAATATTTTTCAAAGTAAAAACATAGCAAAATTAATATGAAAAATAATTCAATGGACTTGTCTTGTAGAGACAACGAGACATGATGCAAAAACCCAACAACCCAACAAGTTACCTTTCTCTAAAACAAAAATAATTTTAACTTTGAACATTGTTTTCACTCTGATCGAAGCTTCTACTGTTCTTCTAACAAATAAAAATACAACATACTCGCTGACGTCACTTAACAAACATAAGTTAGGGGAAAAATCCCAGGTTGCATATATGCTACTTCATGAGAATAAGGGTTAAGGCACATTTTCTTGTAAATTCACATTTCTTTTTCAAAATAAAGACAATTGGGTAGTAAGCATTTTCTCATATGTGTAACAAGGCTTAGAACCATTTTTATTTAATTTATGAATGGTGACCCTAACTACAAGCATCTCACCTATTAACTACACTTATTTATATATATAAACAAAAATGAAACAAAAACAAAATTTGTGGAACTGCCGTTTCTGTTTACAGCTGGCATTCCATTTCAGAAACGCCTCCGGAGGTCTTGGTTGGCTAGACCCCCTGACGAGAAGGTCAGTCGAGATATCCGTTCTTCATTTTTGTATTTCTATTATATCTACATTTATTTATAGCATTTTGTCTCTACTGTTAAAATCAAGAAAATGAAAAACGTATTTTATATTCCTAAAATTTTGAAGAATTATACAGTGAAAAAGCTTATTTAAAAAAACTTTTATATTTTAAAAGTATGGGGAGCTGGGGAGCCCAGTCGGTTAAGCACTCGCTTAGCATGCGGAAGGTCCCAGTTTCGGGTCCGGGCATCGCCAAAATAGCTGCCGACCTATAGCTGCCGAAACGGCCGTGCAGACAAAAATGTCCGACAAATAATACCCCGTGTAAGGGAGTGCACCTTAAATATCCTTCGAAGTCCTAACGCTGCGTACGATGTCGCCCTTAACGGTTGCGTTGGGTGCCTATTCAGGTGTTGGCTCGTCACCTGACTGTGGTTCTAAAATACGACGCCCGTCGCCAATAGCCCTTGTGTAGCTCTAGTGCGACGATAATTAAAACCTAACTAACTAACTTAAAAGTATGTTTTCAAGGGAAAACTAATTTTTATTGAACACAAATAAAAGTTCTAAACTAAAATCAAATTAATTTGGTCAATATCTACTACAAGAGAACATTTAATATATATATTTGGTGTCATTTTAAATCGTGGTTCTTTAATTTTACTCTAGAAAATGTATAATCCAGTTGCGTTAGCACTGATTGCATTAGTAAATTGTCTTCTAATACAAGAAGCTTTGTCCACAAGGTTCCTGACGCGTCTGCCAAGCGAGATAAAGCGCCATCGGACTCGCCAACTGAATGACAATCTAATCCAAGACTGTCAGGTTTACTGGTTTAAGTTGTCTGTACTCCGTTAACACCTGAATTACTTACACTTCACCGTTTTTCTAATTAAAAGCTGGCTTGGCATTACATTTTTCTTCGTTTTTTTAAACTTTCGCTTGCTTTTTACGAAATCATAGCGAAATAATTAAATAGTTGTATGTCAAATCGTAATTTCGTATAATAGCAAACCATAAAGTAAATGATCTACATGTCTTTCTTTTGTTAGGGGGAGGAAGGAGAGATAGGAGAAGAAACCAACAGTTTTTCCAATAATTAACCATTAGTTTATAAAATATTAGATTTCAGTAAATATAAGGTTTATATAATAAATTTTTGAAAAATTTTGCAGTTCGTAAAATATTTATTAAAAATGAGAATATATTATTTAAGAAAAGCACCTTATATACTAGTGTAAATAGCGTCGTGTATTTGTAATAGGATTTTAGAAAACGAGTAAAATATATAATATTAAAGATGTAATTTCAGCTGAACTTAGGCAAATTTTAGGTGAATAGGCCCATTGGCGTGAAGCCTTTCAACCAATTTTACGACTAATACACGGATGAAGCGAAAAGCACGCAATGGGTTATCAGTAGATTTGCATATTAATGAGCGATTACATTAATCAAAATAAGATTTGGATTAGGGGAAATCGAGTGTGATGAAAACCAGAAAAAAATCACCAAGAGAGTACGTTAGTACCATTTGGAGCAGAGCTAAGAGCTTTAGAGGTATAAGTCCAGTTCCGAGGACGAAGGAACTATCGTACCCATGGATTGACAAACTCAACAAAGGGCTGGGGAGCCCAGTCGGTTAAGCACTCGCTTAGCATGCGATAGGCCCCAGGTTCGGGTCCGGGCATCGCCAAAATAGCTGCCGACATATAAACGGCCCGTGCAGCCAGAAATGTCCGATGAATAATACCCCGTGTAAGAGAGTGCACGTTAAATACCCTTCAAAGTCCTAACGCTGCGTACGATGTCGCTCTTAACGATTGCGTTGGTTAAAACGAGTTGCGATAAAAACTAGTCGTTATGAGAAAGCCTAATATTGCGAAGGGGTTTGAATTGCGAGTAACCGATATCTAAGCGAACATATATTGTTTGAAACTCCGTTGAGTTGCAAAAACAAAACGAAGTAAAGTTTCTTAAAGTTTGTAGAGCTGTATTTATTTTTGGGTGTTTGATAGCTTTAAATTAATATTTCAAAGTATTTTCTTTTGAGAATATTGTTTTCATAATAGAATGAGAAAATCCTACTACACGCATTTGAAAATTTCAATTTCAAACTATTAAGCACCAATTATCCCATTTTGGGAATCATTGAAAAAAATGTGTCTTCCTAATTAATTAAGATTCACAAATTTCTTTGTTATGTGTTGGATAATAAAGTTCCTGACTTTCGTCGGTAATTTTTCCGAAAAATTTGCATTGTAAATGCTATTATAATTATTTTAATTAAGAAATATTCTGCACAACTTTTTTTTATAACAAAACTGATTCAGCAAATTATTAATTTGAGTAAAAAAAATTGAACATGAAAAATTTTATTTTCTAAACATAACAAACAGAGGAATAAAATACTTTAAATTATTTTAAAGTCGTTTTCTAACCCTCCAGGCTTCAAGTCTCCAATTTGGGAATATTTAATATATTCCTTATAAATATGATAAATATGAATACTCACTGATTCATAACTAGCCAGTCCCAGACAAGTATATTTTAATTTGAATCCCCCTGTTTAATAAGTTTACAAAATACTCTTCCTGGAGATTGGGTGTTTTTGTCGAAAATAAAGAATAATTCATTCGTTGCATTAAAAAACTTCCTTTTGCTTTATGCAACAAAAATATTATTTTCGCAAAAGCAATTTTCAGTTGCTATAGCAACGTAACTAAGCGCCGCATAAGAATAAATGCTAAGAAACTAATCGTTTACAATTACACTTTACGTTCATTCATTGCTAATGCTGCTTCATATCGTCTCTAAAGCAATAACCATGTATTGTTTTCTTTCTTTGTAGTTGGTGTCATTTGACTTAGTTCTTAAAAGTATGCCAATATTTATGATTAATATAACACTGCATTATAAAAACAATTCTTAAACTTACAAAAAATCAACTTTTCAACAAATTTAAACTAAACTTAAACAAATTTAAGTTTTTTTAACTATTGTTTCACGTTATATTATTGTTTCGAGAAAATGCTATTTTTTATTTTATGACCTTTTCTTTTGACGAATTTCTATTAAAATATCAAAATTAATCCATAATAAATATGCATATCTTTGAATTAACTACGTCTTCATATTTAGTTTTGAAATTATGATGTGACCTGTGCAAATTGCTCCATATTCAGGGAAGGATTAAGAAACTCTTTGTGTACGTTTGCACGCTACATAACTCTTATATTGATACTATTATATTAATTGAACCACACTTAACTTATACAAAAGCATTGAACTTTAAAAAAAATTAGTGACAAAATCTTAAATTGACAAATGACAGTGAGTGCTTCTTATAGAAGGGAAGATCACAGGCTTAATAGCCGTTACCCCGCTCGCCAGAAGAGACAGTCACAAGAGACACACAAAGAAGTACGACACAAACACATAGACAAATACCAACATTTATTGACAAAAACAAACATCCGTGCCTTACCGGGATTCGAACCCGACCCAGCAGCTCCAAAGGCCAACACCCTAAGCATTGCGCCGCCGGGTCAACAAATCCTAATTTACTTTTACAACTAATCAAAAAATTCCGCTAAGCTTCCATAAATATCTACTTCGGATACATAAGAGACATAAGACAGTAAGAGAAACAGGGAACAACGTACAATGTTTACAGTTCAATATTAAAACAAAATAATTTGTATACCCATTGATTTAGTGTTAGTTTACGGTTTTTTAATATTGCTCTCACTTTATGAAAAATCGAAAAAAAAAATGGTAAACTTGCCGATTTCTATTTTTATTTCACCCTTTCAGTCCCAATGACAATTTGGCATCATCATTTTAGAATTTTTTTTTTCTGATTGTCTAAAGCCATTTGTGATATCAAAAAGCACATCATTGGATTCTTCAAACTTTTTCTAATAGAAAGCATTTTTTATTAATCCCAATAGATATCAGCCCTATTATTTTTTTTTAAACTATGATCAGAAACATGGGGATGCCAAATGGCATCACTGGGACTGAAAGGGTTAATATGTACCTAAGTTTTGGATTTTTGACTTACGGTAAACTTTTCAACATTTTTTTACTTCCAAATTAAAATACTTTTTTAATTCCATGTTATCATGCAATCCTATATTTTGTAAACAAAGATAACATCCTTTTTTAATCCAAAATAAAATAGCTACATATTTTGACTTGGACTCAACAAGGATTGTGTAATCCTTGTTCAAACGCACACCTGTAACAAACCTGTTCAGATTATCCTAAACGAAATATTGGGTAAATAGTTGTGATTTGATTATTTTAGTTAAAAATGGTAATACTTATAACGAAATGAATTGTCGTTCAAAAATAAGAAAACACAATTATATCCTCTAACAGAGCAAATCCCCATTGAAAATAAGTCAATTAAAATTTAAACCAATTTTTTTCACAGACACAGTGTACAATCTCTTTCAAAACTATTTTAATTACTTTGCAATCGAAGTATAAATATCCATATCAAGTACGACTAATTGTTTTGTCTAATGAATTGAACAATGTAATGTAATTAATGGTATCTTTTATAGGGTTCAAGTTTGCAACGAAAACTTTTTTGAAAACTTTACGGTGTTGTCATGGAGAAGGGAGAACCAAAGACTGCAAATAATTCGAAGAGTAAGTTAATCAATTTTAAATTAGCTATTTATTTCTGATTTTCTTCAAATAAGACTGATCACATTTTTCATGCATCTGTTTACCATTCATTGGATGTCACACGTGCTTTGATTAAAAAAATAAATACAGTTTTTCGCGGAAAATTTATCTGTGTAGCAGATAATTAATTTTACTTATTTTTGGAAGGTTTAAATTTAGAAGTTACATTTGGTAATGTTGATTACAGTTAAAAGCTAAGATAAATTATTTTAAGATATAATCAATATTACAAATCGACATAAAAGAGGCAGAAGTTAAAATTTAAATAAAGTTATAAATTATTTGCATTATGTCTTTTAAAATAGGATATGAATTGCATAACTTTATGTTATTTATATGAGATATTCTTTATTTTAATCCTTAATACTTTTTAAAAAAAACAAATAGTTTCAATTATTACACTTTTTACAAGAAAATTAACCTTACTTTTAATTATAGTATAATACAAAAAAAATAAAATAAGCGCTCACCTACCACTTAAAATATGCTTTATGCAACAACTAAATTTTGATGTATTTTCCTATTATAGAAATAAATGACTTAATCATTAGTATATAGTGTTAACTACAAGTAGTTAAGCAACTATATAATATCAAAAATTGTTTGTCAAATAAATGTCTCCTTTAGTGTTGCAATTTATTGTCTATCTTTATAAAAATTGTTGGAACATAAATTTATAACTTTTTTCCAGACAAAAAATATTAAGCTATAAAAGCCTTCGCTTCCTTTTAAAATATTTTTAACCTATAATTGGATGTCTTGTTATCTTACAATATAGAGATTTCCTAGTATTCAGCGGAAATTCGAATCGATGCAAGAAATTTTTTTTGAAGTTTCTTGTTTTATAAAACTTTTCATAGAAGGTATTAAGTTTTACTATAGTTAGTCGTGTTAGCTAACTTTTTGAAAGTGGTATTTACTTGCTTAACCGTTTTCCTCAACTTCATTAAAAATGAGCAAAGATTAAAACGCGAAAATTACGATATTTATGAAAACATCTTAAATTTTTTTCTGTTAGCGACTCAATACCAAGACTATAAAGATACAATCTTAACATGTTTGTCCAAGTCGAAAAGTATTATAAAGCGTCTGGCTAATATACCGGCAATTCTGCCACAATCCTCCTTAATAAAGTTAAAATATGATATATTTTCCTCGTAACTGTTTCAATTTAAAATTTAATAATGTTATATTAACGCATTGTAAAATACAGAAATTATAAAGCATCAATGGTTTGATCGTTTATTCTTTAAGATTTTCATAATCATAAAACCACTTTTTATTAAAATATTATGATTGTAAAAATAAGTTACCTTAGTTTAGATAAGGACCAGTTTTCTCAAATACTAGAACCTTTTAACTGGATACATACGAGTACAAACGTATATTAAAAAAAAATGTATAACAGACTACATCCATATCTGGTTGCAAAGGGGAAGCGTTTAGTATTTCCAAAACCTTTCAAAATTTAAAAGCCTAACTTATTTTAAGAAGAAGATGTGGAAAATAAAACTGCAACAATGAAAAGTTATGTTTTATTGTTTTTTATAAGTGTAGTAGATTTGTTATTATAATCGAGCACTTATATCTTTGAAAAGTTGCGGATGGGCTTTAAACAAGTCTTTTTTTTTATCATGTCTGGTTCTTGTTTGCATACATAAATAAATGCATTCCTAAAAACTTTTTTTATTTAAATAAAAACGATTTATCAACTTTATATTTTATACTTTAAACGGTTTTTAATGGTTTCTCGCAAGTCAGTTGAGAAAAATTTAGCAGTAAATATATAGCCATTTTGCAGAGAAACAAGCTTACTACTTTCAAAATATAATCTTTTAAAAGAATATGCAACTTTTCAAAAATAATTTTTCCTTCAATTTTTGTCACAGTGTATCAAGGTATTTATTGATAATTTGCTTTAGTGAATAAACATCGCACTATAGCTACGCGAGGGTTATTTTTGTACTCAATTCTATAATTAAATTGCCCCTTTCAATCAAGAGTTTTAACTTTGATATATTATATAAGAAAACTTTATCGCTGAAATAAGGCGGCAATAGTACATGTATTTTATAAAAATATGTAAATTTGTGCAATAATTCAATAATTCAAGGCCCAAAAATGTACAGGGGGCAATACTAAATTGTTTAATAGGTTTTAAATTTGAAATTTAGTTAGAGGGAAATTAGTTGGTATTAATTTTTTTAAGAATCAGGTTATTTCAATTTATCGATTAATATTTCAATGAGAAAATGCTAAATTGAAACAAAATTCACCTATTTGAAGCTAAAATAGTTTATTTGCACCTTCTGAATAACCTTTGAACGAAATAAATTGCCAAACCTAAGTGTTATTAAAAACTTAAATATATTATTCAGCATAACATATTCAAAATAAATTCAATTCTTCAATTATTAGCTGAAATATAAAAGTAGAGTATGTGTTTTGATCAATTTAATGAATAAATAAACAAATATTAAACTAAGTACTTTTGAACAAAACTATACTAACCATTAAATATTCAAATTAACAACATACATATATATTTTTTTAATATTGAATAAGTTTTCCTTAAAAAAATTTACCAGAAATTCTATTTCTATAAATCTTTGAATACTTATTATCAATCTTGTACATTTAACATTATTGCCATTATCAATTGGCATTATTTAAACAAGTATACTACTCAAACAATGTTCTCATGACGTATATACGCGAACAAAAATTCTCCTAATGTGATTATTTGTTTGAATTTAGAAATTGGTTTGGATAGAAAATTGTTTAATTTTTATTTTTGAAGCGGTAAACAATTATTATCCGATAAAAGTCAACTTATGCAATAACATTTAAATTATGTTTACTGTACCTCGTCTTAAAATGTCGACTAATCCTATTTCAAAAATAATTTTTTTGTTTACCGATGGATACTTTTAAAATTTGCCATTCTAAATTATACTAAGCTTAGTTCCTAATAGAGGATAATCGAAATATCATCTATTTTATTTATGTAAAATAATTTAACAAATTTATTATTTTTTCTATCAAATTTCGAATAAACACTTATACGTAAAAAAATGTTTAGATACCGATGACAAATGATGGTTTGTGATGCTTTTTTTAATATATTCGATAATTCATAGTTATAAAAAAAGTATATTTTCCATTTAATCGTTTATCTCTTTAAGGGGACGCGGTACCTAAAACATTAAATCCAGTATTTTAAATGCTAGCATCCAAATTAAACTATTTTTACAAAGAACTCAGTCAATAAACATATGCTTCAATGATTATTATTTTTCGCAAGTTTTTTTTAATTCAAAAATTTAAAATTTTTATTTTTAATGAGTTTTTTTTTTTTTTTGCAAAATGTTCCCAAAACATCTATTTATAAAAGTTTATATGTATATTGAGCTAACAGTTAAACGAGAACATTTATGTATCTTTATGTATAAAATAGCCAAAAAATAAGATTTTTTAGAAATTTTCAACTGCATCCTTTTTTAAATAAACTATTCACACTAGACCTTATCCCATACCAACTTTTGTTCATGGTATATGCTTTAATATATGAAAAAAAATTGGAGCTCTACATTAATTCACCAAGGAGTCTTAGGGTTTTGACCATTCACAAGCTGAAAAAAATTAAAAATTTAAGAAATCATTATAAAATTTAAAAAAAAACAAACCAAATCGTCACTTAAGTGTGCTATCTAATTGTTGTGAAAGGGTCAGATTAACTGTACGGTAACCCTGGGCGCGATTATTTAGGATTTTACGATAAATAATTCCTTATGGCTACCGCCTGACTTCGACTGATGATTCGAATTCTTTGACTTCGCAACGATGACGTTTTCCGAACAGCCGGTGTTAAATGAACAAACACATTTTTCGGCTCTCCCTTGTGTAGCTAATACGACGATAATTCAAACCTATCATATCATATTCGGTTGAGTTTTCGGCCGACTTTTGGCGCGATTTTGGAAAGTTCGCCAAGGGTTTCCGTTCAGTTAATGTCTACCAAAGTTAGATAGCACGTGTGGGAACTTAAGTGACGATTTCATTTTCAATAAACCTCTTCCATTATAAAGAATTCCTTCTTTTTTGCAATATCCTTACCTTACAGCATTCGAGCATATTTAATTATTTTCTGGGCAGCTCTAAATTTTGGGTACCACGTAACCCCTTAAGTGAAAATAATATTTTTAAACGAGTCGATTCTTCCACGGTTAATTTTGACTAGATCCCGGGTATATATATTTATAGGCAGTACAAAACATCTATTAATAAAAGTTTATATGTATATTGAGCTAACAGTTAAACAAGAAAAGTTATGTAGCTTTATGTATAAAATAGCCAAAAAATTTGATTTTGGAAATTTTCAACTTCATCATTTTTAAATAAACTATTCACACTTGACCTTATCCCATACCAACTTTTGTTCATGGTATAAGCCTTAATATAGGAGAAAAAATTGGAGCTCTACATTAGTTCACCAAAGAGCCTTAGGGTTTTGACCATTCACAAGCTGAAAAAATTAAAAATTTAAAAAATCAACCCACCATATCATTTTCAATAAACCTCTTCCATTATAAGGGATTCCTTCTTTTTTTGCAACATCCTTACATCGCAGCATACGAGCATGTTTAATTATTTTCTGGGCAGTCCTAAATTGAAAATAATATTTTTACATGAGTAGATTCTTCCACTGTAATTTGTGACTAGATCACAGGTATGAATATTTATAGGTAGTAGACCCCGTTCCATGGGCAACTAAACTGGCTATAAGTCTGAGGCGGTACATCTGGAAGGCGGTATTTCGACAATTAAAACATAGAACATTGATGTGTTACATTCACAACTTATCTGAATTTACAAAATTGTTATTTTTGATTTTGCTAAAACCACAACTAAATAAAATATTTTCGAGTGAAAAATAAGAAATCTAAAATGAAAAAAATCTGCATAATTCTATCACAATTAAAGACAAACAATTTTCAATTTAAATAGAATTACATATATTTTTACATTATATTGTCAAGAAGTGAAAATTTGCTCTTTTGATAGACAATTTCTTTCACTGTCGAGGAACAAGACAACTGTCATTAACATTTGTTTATTAGTAAGCAAAATTATAAATGTGTATTTTCGAAACTTATATCATCTTTATATTATTTACAGAACTAAAAAAACATTACATTTGCGCAATACGAATTCGCAAGAATAGATTATCTGAGTAAATGTTAGAAATAACGAATAAAATTTCAGTCGTTTCAAATGATTATTTTATTATTGAATATTTACACTTTTTAAAACATTCATAAAAACGTACGCTTGTTGTTATTGCACTTTAAGACAATAAACGAAGTGTTGTTCGTTCATAGGCGATTTCGCTTCGTCCTGTTAAATTTACAGTTTTCAAAAGTCGCTAATGAACAGACCGGATCCTAACCCTATAACTAAGTTAGACTTTGAAGAGAGCGACTTCTGTAACTAGAACCTTCAAGTTATGCTATTACCCCATGGATAAAACGACGTTCTCTGCTAACAATGTGAAATTATGATGTAAAAGTATTTGGTGTTAAAACTAAGTACACAATTTTTCCAATACCTTAATAAATTAACATCCATGGTTTTTTTTATTTAAATTGTGATTCCAAATTTATTTGAGATGTGAAATCTGTGTTGTAAATAAAGGGTGGTTATAAAATAACGCTCGCTATTCGGAGTGATCTGTAGCTTTAATGAATAATCCAAATTCAAAAAACATTGAGACACTTACTAATCAAGAAGGGGGGGGGGATGGAATCATAAAAAACAAACTCGTCACTTGACCAGGGTTCTAAATTACGAGGCGTAATTGGATGTGTTGGCTGTAATTAGCCATAATTGGCTACGCAGAACCTTGGTCAAGAGACGAGTTTCATTTTATGATTCCATTCTTTTTCGAAAAAGAGAAACTCGTCTCTTGACCAGGGTTCTAAATTACGAGGCGTAATTAGCTGTGTTGGCCGTAATTGGCCATAATTGACGACGCCTTGTAATTTAGAACCCTGGTCAAGAGACGAGTTTGTTTTCATGATTATTCTTTTTTATGATTCTTTTTTAAGATTCTATCTTTTTTATGGTTCCATTCTTTTCCCCCCTTCTTGATTAGCAAGTGTCTCAATTTTTGAAGCATTTGTATTATTCATTCAGGCTACATACCACTCCGAATAGCGAGCTTTATTTTATAACCATCCTGTATTTTAACATGGGTCTTCAAAAATAAGCTTTATTTTCCTTCTTGGATTCAAGTAAGTATTGCACTACGTTATTGGAACAATATACATTTTTCTTTTTTGTAAATAATTAATTTCCTAAATATATTGCAGACTTCTCCACAAAAAGTGGATTACTGAATGGGTTAATTACTGAAAAGGAAGTATTCTTTTTTAAAGACAGTTTCTTTTTCTACATAAGATATGTTTCCGGAAATTGGAAAGTAGTGTGTATTTTCTTAGTAAACTAATATAAATATGAATAAAACACTGCTTCTATCGAATCGATTGAAGAATTGTTTCTTTCTAAGTTCCTTTTGGACAAAAGATATTAATATTAACTTTTTTATTTTTTTTTCAATATTGTTTTGAAGATTCGGAAGTAAATTTTTATATGTATCATATTTAAATATTGTCTGAAATCCCTCAATGCATTCAGGAGAATTCAATTTCCGAAGTATTACGAAAAAAAATTTGGATTGTAATATTGTGTTAGACTATATGCGGGGATTTATGTTATTAGATTTTGACTATTTACACGAATCAGACTGATAAAAACAATTAACAATAATTATACTGACCATTTAATTAAGGAGAAAAATCTGTAGCTTAAAATAAAAATCTTATCCCCTCTTACCTTTCAGGTAAAAATTTGTTGCTGTCATAAGAGTAAAGGATATTAGTATAATTGAATTCAACGTTTAGTAAGCCGATAAATACGAGCAAATGTCTGGCTTTCTTAACCATTAGGGTAAGATTGAAACACTAGTTATGGTTATCGTTCACATTATTCCGAACGTAGTTTAAAATATAATAACAGCTGATGAGGAACCGTAAATAGACTTATGAAATCATTTAAAAGGCCCGTCCGTGGCCGAGTGGTTAAGGCATCCGCCTCATTATCCAGCCTTCTCAGGAGTGCGGGGGTTCGAATCCCACCTACTGCCAGTCATCCTATAAATCGGATATCTGTACTGCGGAAGAGTAGAAAATCCAACTCGTGATGGATGGGCCCGAGTACACTGGGACAGACGTGCTCGTTAAATCTGTGGAGTCCAAAGTCCCGATGTCGATGTCGCTCGAAGTTCCGTTGGGTGCCTGCTCAGATGTCGGCCTCGTTACTTGACCTAAATATCGAGGCGTTATTGGTTGTGTTAAAGCTCCTAATGGAGGCTAGAAATATGCAGCCGGAAAGGATTACACTACTACTACTATCAGTTAAAAATAAGATAGAGCAACACGAGGGCTATTGGCGACGGGCGTCGTATTTTAGAACCACAGTCAAGTCACGAGCCGATACCTGAATAGGCATCCAACGCAACCGTTAAGGGCGACATCGTACGAAGCGTTAGGACTTTTGAAGGATATTTAACGTGCACTCCCTTACAAGGTTTACTATTCGTCGGACATTTTTGACTGCATGGGCCGATTATATCTCGTCAGTTATTTTGGCGATGCCCGGACTCGAATCTGCGACCTTTCGCATACTAGATGAGCGCCTAACCGACTAGGCTCCCCAGCCCCAAAAATAAGATTGCTATTTTCACACCACCGAAATAGTTTTATCTTGTAAATGCTGGCAACTGCTAACTCTCTATGCTGGCATAGTGCAGACCGGGTCTAGTTTTCCATTTTTACGTGAATGTTTATTTTTACAAAATATTTCTAATTTTTAATATCAAAATATTTTCTTATTTTAAAACAGAAAATCTGTTTTTCCATAGATGTTACCTGTCAGTTGCTACAGGTTTTATCTATTTATAGGGAAAGTATGTATTTGACAATTTAAGATGTAAGCTTATAGTAAATTTCTATAATTTTGAAAAATTAATAGTAAAATAATATAAATACTCTGTTTCATAACCGGAATTTTCTTACAATGTAGTTTGTCGAAGATTAACTCTGTCTTATATAATTTCCAAAAATTAAAATTGTATTTCAGTCGAAACATAACCTAGAACTAATACCTATCAGCGGATATTTATAGTATTAAGCTAAAATATGATCTCTCAATTGTTTATATCATAAAAATATCCCTATATCTTTATGGTCCATTTATCACTCACATCCTCATTTTCTATATCGAATCCCGACATTTCTTTTGATCAATGGTTACCTGCAAATGGTTATTTACCTAGGTAGAAAGAAGTGGATTGGGGGAGGGGGGGGGTCGACTGCTTTAGTTTTTCAAATAGCCAAATGTTTAGTTTTCGTCACAGGCATACATAGTTAAGATAGGTTAGCTGTGTTACATCTTTAAGCAAAAGATGGTATTCACTATTCAACAACAAGAACTGTTTGTTAAAGCATAAATTATGCTTAAGAAATATGAAACTATGTAATCGTTAAATCGATTTCAAATTTAGGTGAATACGTTTTTTTCCGAAAGGGACCTTTTTTTACACCTGATCAAATTTTAATAAAAGTGAAAAAAATTTAAGCTAGGAATAATTTAACAGTTTATTTATCTAAATATGATCCCAGTCAGGTATTTTCATAAAATAATAATTTTTTGTTCAAATAGATTGCTTTCTACTGTTCAAAGTCCGTCATATTTTGAGTTTCAGATTTTTTACATCTTTACGAACAATTAATTATTTAAAGCAAGTAAACAGTAAAAAATATGTGGTATTATTTACTAAACTTTTTTAAGTTATCAAATTTACAACTGATACCACAATTTTTAACAAAAAACTTTTTGTATTCAAAAGCCTA
Organism: Hylyphantes graminicola; assembly: GCA_023701765.1. Taxonomy (NCBI): domain Eukaryota; kingdom Metazoa; phylum Arthropoda; class Arachnida; order Araneae; family Linyphiidae; genus Hylyphantes; species Hylyphantes graminicola. The sequence goes on from CM043122.1 coordinate 26,430,138, forward strand.
ATTTTCAAAATTAACTAAAAATTAAATTAAAAAAATTTGAAATATATTTAAACACATTAAAGATTACTTTAAAAGTTATTTTTAATATTTGTTTAATGTCTTTATAAAGCTTTTTTGCTCATAACAATATTTCTTAATTTAAAATTTCTATTTGTCATCTTTTGTATTGTGCACTCCATTTATTTATTTTGTAAACTTATGGATTGTATGCCTTATTATACTTAATACCGAAACTGATTACCGTTTTCTAATGAATGCAAATCAAAACGTTAGTATGCAAAACAAATATTGCAAGTTATTAAAGCAATTATAATAGAATATTCATCTGAAAGGTTTCCGCAATGGATACCAACTAACGAAAAGCATAATTACCAATTATAGATGACATTTGAAAGGCATATTTCAATATTAATAAACTAAGTCTCCAGGACAAATGAATCGCTGAGTGCAGAAACCACTTCAGTCAAAAAATCAGAAAACTCGTTCTCAATGAAAATAAGCGTAGAGAGGCAAGATGCGTGTTGGGTGCAAAAACTACGTTAGTCTGTTGAGTAGTTCCGTAAATACAGGACGTTTGTTTCGCGTGTTGAGTGCAGAAATAGAGTAGGAGTTATAACGTTTTTTCTCCCTCCTGAAAAATTTGAAATTTGTAACTGACGTTGTTTCTGCACTCACCGATTCAAATATTTTAGCTACACAATAAGACCAACGTAAACGTATAAAAATATTATAATATGACAAATCTTCAATTATCGTTTCCCTAATGTAGATATCCATCCGGATTTCTGCCATTTTTTTTTAGAATAAGAGTATTTGCTAAATCTAATACGAAACGGATTTACAATAAAGTGGCTTTCTATTTCAAGTATAGTATCAGACGCGTTACATGTTCGACGCATTATTATAAGTTGTTTTTTTATTATTACATTTTTGCAACAAATAGTTCGTTGATTTCTCGTAGGACTGACATTTTAAAAGCTTTGTAGGGAAACGCATTTTTAAAAAAAATCTCCTACTGAATTTTTTTAGGCCAGTGGCTTAGAAGTCGGGGGTTCTTATGAAATCCCTTAAATGTGTCTGTTATCTTGTTACATCGCATAAAGTAGGGAAGGCACTTTAAATCCGCGGACGGTTATAGGTTCAAAATAAAAGCACACAGAGCTTCAAGAATTTAACCCTCTAATGCATGAATTTTTATTTTCATCCCCAAAAAATATATATGTATCTTTAATACTCACACATTATGGGAAAAATACTAAAAAAATTTAACTGCATTAGAATTTAAATAATTTCAACTTTTAAAAAAATTTCCATACGACAAAAACCAACTGCAAAATTCCAAATTTGATAATAATGACTAGAAAACTGCTAAAAATATTTCAAAATAACCCTTTTTAACTATGATTAATTTTTCAAAACAATTTATTAGTATTTAGTACTAATATTATTATTCTTTGAATACTGCCAAATACGTAATTTCACAAAAGTTAATAACCTCACTCTTTAATTTTGAATACACTTTTACTACGGTCATCTATGAGGATTATTAGTAACTATAACTTTAAAATGAAATGTAATAGATGAAAAAACACAGATTTGTCTAGGAGGAGCTCTAATTTAATAATGTGGATTATGTTACTTGTTACCAAACGGTAACAGTATACATTAGAGGGTTAATGAATTTGTTTTAGTTTTAATTTTTTTATGTATTGAAACTTATCGATAGGAAAGCGATTTAATCTGCCATTTTTTCAATGTTCAACAGTCTATGTGTTTTTATCCTTTTTTTTCCGGAAATTTGAAGGACATTATTATGACTAAAATGATTTTTAAAATTTAATTTTCTTTTATTATGCTGGTTATTGATATACATATCAATTGAGATTTGAATTGGGAAACGTTTCCCATGGATTAATACAAAATTAATAAATTTATTATTGATTGTCTGTGACTGTATATATAAAGTGTTTAAGCACAATAGATAATCTCTAAAATGTGCTTAATAAATCGTATGTATCATAAAATTTTGAAAATGTTTCTTTATATTATTATTCTCGAATACCTACTTTTTGCGTATTTACATAGATTTGAATGAAGTATTAATAAGCTGAGTAGGATAAGTACGTGTCATAAAAGCTATACCCACAGGTAAAGCACTATTTATAATCTAATAAACATTACAATTTATTCTTATAAAATATTACACTATTTTATGTACAATAACATCGTATTGCTACAATTCAAAATCGTTCAATTATTTAAAGCCCTTGTTGAATTTAACGTAAATTGAATTAACTTGCTAAATAATTCAAAACCCTCTGCTTTTATCCTAAATATGTTTTTAAAATAAATAATTTACTTTCCCCTTCGGCATAAAGTCAGCAAAATATTAGTCAGAAACGTACGACCTGTCAAACTTTATTTCACATTCATTAACTGTCAAGAATCTCGCTATTTAGCTCCGAATTGCATCTAATTTCCTTTACACCTTAAGGGCAAAATGAAGGGTGTTAATTTTGAGAGCAAACTTGATAAATGCTTCGCATAGTTTATTGGGAAGGAACTAGTGAGTTTAAATGTATTGCTATGTAATTTAAAATAAATGACTCTAAATTATATTGAAAGATTATTTTATACTAGAGAAATGAAAATTAAGAATTATATTGTGTGTTTAATTTTTTTTTATCTTACGTCCCTTATTAACAGTTTCCTACATAATTATGCAGTTTAATTATCTTTGTTTTATACTTAACTGAACTTTTTTTTTGTTTTTACTAGGTTAAATTTTTCTCATATGTGTGTATATCTTGAAGCTTCCAAATTAATGTGTTGCTTACGAGGATTGTTAATACTACCCCCTCCTCTGCACACCTATTTAACTTTATTAAAAGCTCATCAAAGCATAAACCAGTCACCCCCCCCCCTTTATTTAAAACACTTATTATATTCCAAAGCTGACATTTCAAGTAATATATGAACATATTAAATTTTACTAGAGATATTCGTTCCTATTTTATTTAAGAAAATTAAATTTTAAAATATTATTTTTGACTCTTGCTTTGATAAAGATATAGAATAAATAATGAGTGCCTGGGTATTCGTTTGTTTTGGCACTGTTGCGAACAAATAGAAATAAAGAAGTCTTATCAACAAAACAATTTTAATAAAAATGAAACATATCTGAAGATTTAAACAAAACCTCTTTATTTTTCCATATTTAAAATTTACAATATTTAAATCTTTAATTATCTTTGAAGGAAGGCTTGTGATTATATCTAGTCAAAATCAAACGTTTTTATATTCAACAGATATATGACTAAAATGGATTGGAATATCTCAGAGAGATTCACTCATACATTAAACTAATACTAGTTAGCTCTAGTATCTGAATTAATTGTAGCAATAACTAACTACAAATATACAGGTTTCAAAAGGTTTTTAATCATCATGAAGAAATATCTAGTAATTGCCCCCAAAACTTTTATCTAAAGACATTACTACAAGGGGGCTGGGGAGCCCAGTCGGTTAAGCACTCGCTTAGCATGCGGAAGGTCCCAGGTTCGGGTCCGGGCATCGCCAAAATAGCTGCCGACCTCTAAACGGCCCGTGCAGCCAAAAATGTCCGACGAATAATACCCCGTGTAAGGGAGTGCACGTTAAATATCCTTCAAAGTCCTAGCGCTGCGTACGATGTCGCCCTTAACGGTTGCGTTGGGTGCCAATTCAGGTGTTGGCTCGTCACCTGACTGTGGTTCTAAAATACGACGTCCGTCGCCAATAGCCCTCGTGTAGCTCTAGTGCGACGATAATTCAAACCTAACCTAACCTAAACATTACTACAATCCAATCTACATCATTATTTCATTCCTTTTATGCGAGCCTATAATGTTTTTTTTTTTTTTGCAACTAGTTATTTTATTTGGCTTATCAAAATGTTATTCAAATATCATGTTATTCATAATTAACTAAAAGTTTAATCATAATTTTAAGTTAATTTTAAAAATATAATATTTCAGGAAATTTCAAACAAATACGCAAGAACCAAATTTTCGGTTAAAAATATTTTTAATGCCATTATCAATTTACTATTATTCTGAATATTCATACCAAAATGAGATATTTTTTTAAGTGTTTCATAAAGATTTCCATGCATTCCGAACATTTTACAAAAAAAATGACGTTGAAAAATGTGCTTTTCATTTTACGGATTCCATCTTACTGTGGGTGAGACATAAACGTCTTCGAAAATCAAAGAATTTTTACTCAAAATGATTTAAAAATATCAAACAATACAATAAGTATTTTCCTTGTATTTTTTCTCGTAAGAGAACAAATATAAAAATAACAACATCGAAAACCTGAATCAGTCATTTAACAAACAATAATAAACTCAAGTAATCAATAAATTGTCACATCCTTCTATTACTTTTATCAGTTTAGATGCCATAGAATTTGACAAGGTTTTGAAAAAGCATTAGCAGACATTCATTTTTATAGAACCTTTTATTGTTACTGTGATTCTGTCTCTATTAATTAGACTTGTGGCAAACTGGTCCGTTCGGGAGGTGAAAAGATATTTAGAAAACTAAGGAGAAATTATTATAGGTTGTTCGGGATATTTTATCATATGGGAGATTTGATCTTTATGTAAAACCTCGGACAATATGCAGCTAACACAATTTGAACCTCACAACACCAATAAAGTGATTTCTTTTTATCATTGCTGATAAAATAAAATCAACCCGTAACTGTTATTTTTATGTTTATAAAGAAATATCTGTTTAAGTGACGTCATACTTCTTTGGAAATCCCTAGTTTATTCCTAGTTTGAGGTATCTTACATTTTGATGAAAATATATAAGGACACAACATCATAGTCGAATGGGGAGACTGAGTTGATCTTGAGGAAGAAGTAGTCATCTATTGAGGCCTAATCTTAATATGTTAGAAAATATAATAAATTCTCGTAAGATTAGCTTCCAAAGCAATTTTCTTTATTTAAGCTTATAGACGCTTAGATGAACGTTATTAAAAATAAAATTGCCAATTTAGCTCGTAAAAGTATTAAGCAGAAATAAATACTCCTTTTTCGGAGAATTTTGTTACTAATGCTATAATCTTGTTTGAAGAGCTTAGTACGTTCTTCTCCGTTAGATAAAAATTTTGTCTCTTAATTTTAGTCCTTTTAAACGGGGAGTTGGAATATAACCCATACACTAATAAACTTTTTGCAAGAAGGGTTGCACCCAATTGATTTTTTAGATAGTCACTAGTTATACACCCATTTATAAAAAAAAGTATTGAAAATTAAATTCAACTAAAACTAACCAACTATTAGATCTTGTTTTAATATTTTTAACAGAATAAGTGTGAATGGCGCAAGTAATTGTCTCCTCTCAAGAACAAGGGGTGATTAAATTCAGTCATTCAAGTTCACAAAACAGGTAGACATGGAGGGTTTAGGTTTCACCTTAGATATCCGGACCAGAGACATGGTCAGAAATTGAATAAATCATGCTTTAGAACATTATTTTTATAATAGAGTCGTCAATGAGAAGAATGCTTTACCTAAATACTTTGTGTATTCAAAGAGAGTGTGGAAGATTTTAATAAAAATCTCGATAGCTATTGGAAACTGGTAAGGAATTAGATATGCTTTGGACCAACCTTGCTGGGCCTCTGGCCTGTTGTTGGTCGACAATTTTTTTTTAGTATGAACACAATTTTCATCTTAGTTAAATTCTAATTTAATTAAATCAAAAATAACAGGATTTAAACTATAGTAATTTAAAAAGATGTGACATCAATCTATTTGTAGGGTCTAAAATAATTCTCTGCACGTTTAGTACCCTTAAGTTTCTCAACTTATTAATCCTTTTTCCATTAAACTAATCGGATATATTCATTAAAGATTTCCTAATAGATTATTTTAGGAAACACCACCTACAGCTACTTATCTTTTCAGTGAAATCTAAAGCCCCTCAAACGTTTACTAATGGAATGTACACGTTATATCACAATCCTAAGTTGAAAGGACCTCTTAAATTTCCTTTTATAAATATACATATAACTACAAGAATTGCGCAAATTAAAATAGCATGATCAGGAAGTAATTAGTAGGTTTGTACATATTTTTCCCTTTGTAATATTTATTGAAACAGTTCCATGAAAATCTTTCTAATGGAGTTTACATTTCATATTTTAATCTTTATAATGGAAGAATATTTTAAGATTGCAATTATTTGTGATGCTTCTACCGCATTAGGAGATTGTTGAGAATTAGGAATATGTGTGCCATTATCGGCTTAAATGTTTAAAAATATCTTAATTACTCTATAGGTTTAAACAAAATATAGATGCTTGGCGAGATAAATAGATAATCCTGTGAAAGTCGCCAAATCGATATGATACGCCTTAACAAACCTCAATGCTTGAATAGGATTACTATGCAAACCCGTCTAATTTTAGAATCAACAATTCAAATTTAAAATATTTTAGTGTAATTATTTCATTTTTATTTACGAAATTTATTTTGCTAAACAATAAAAATGTTAAATTCTACCAGGTTGTAATGGCCAGATTGGATGTTTCTATTCTCCTTTTTCTGTAAATCGATGTTTTAAGGTGATAATTCTATGTCAAGTGGCAAGCTCGACTCCCCCAGTAAACTTTCTTTTCTCAGTGTTTTTTACGCATAACTTAGCTTGAAAAATCTCAATTGATTCTTATTGAAATTAAAACTTTGATGCGCATTACGAATTTTGGATTACCATTTTAAAAGAATTCATTTTGCTCGAAAATAATTTTAAAATATATTTATTTGAAAAAGCGTAAGCAATGACGAAATAAAGTCAATATTTTGAACTGCTAAAACTATTCCAATTTTAACACGTCATCATGCACGATAAGATAGATAAGATATAAAAATTTTTGAAATTTCATCGATCTTTTTCATAAATTTCCACTTCGTTCGTTTATATTTACTTTCAAAGATAACCCCAATAATAGTAGAATATTTTAACACAAGTTTCATCCATTTTTAATAATGAGAGATTAAACTGGAAACTAAGAAGCATGTCCTAGAATAAGCTAGGTAATTATTATATGGGAAGTTTCATGAAGAAAACTACTTAAATTTTTTAAGCAATAGTTTTTTAAGCAAGTTTAAAATTTTACATGTTTTGGTAGGATCATAAGAGGCCCACTTTCTTCGGAAAGGTATGCATCTGTGACTGAAAACTAAAAACAGCTGAACAGTTGGATAATTAAGCGACAGTTGGGCAGAAGAAACTTTATCATCTTGAGGGAATACCTGTAACCTGTTATCTTGAGGGAATACCGAATAATGTTCGTAACTTTTCATTGTATTTTTAATAGTAAGTTGGGGAATATTTGAGAAATAGCAATTAAACACACTACGACGATTAAAGGGTCTAGAAAATATCTGATTCAGGCATAAAAAACTGTGTTTATATATTTTTAATAATTTTCCACACTCTTAAAACGAACGAGCGATTTTTACTCAGTCTGATTAATTTTCACTCCTCTAGTCTGAAAAATGCACTTCTCCTTTTGGAGTGGATCCTTTGTGTGTTAAACCTACGACAGGATCACTCCAAACGAGTGATTTTAACTCAGTCTGAGTTAATATTCATTCCTTTCCAGTGTCGAAAATGCACTTCTCCAACTGGAGTGGATTTCACTCTTTTGTTTTAAGAGTGCATATGATACTTACAGAAGCCGAAACCCAGCGAGCGCAAAATTTAGTAAAGAGACCAAATATTTGTCTCTAGGTATCCATAATCGGTTGCAACTTTTATCGGTTATAAATTTGAATTCATATCATCAGCTTAACTTACATCATTTAAAAACACCTGTTCTCAGGATGATGTCTTCTTGGGAAAGGTCCAAGTTTCTTACCAAAAAGAGGAAGTTTTCTTTTTAATTTGTTGTTAAACTTTGACCGATTTTTTTAAACGAAGAAAAATTTTACAACAAATGTGGAGATTTCAATTGTGAATATTTTTAATTAATTAAAGACTTCTGTTCAAGAATAAAGTCTCCCTTCAATCGGAGACACTTGACCTACTTTTTAACTTTAAAAAACAATCTTTTATCAATTTGAAAAAGATTTTAAAACTAAAAAATACTGCAAGAGAGCAGAGTCTCATGTAAGGCTTTAGTAAAGACCCAAAATGTTACCTAAAAAGTTGAATTGTTTACAAACTAAAAACAAAGAAAAATTTAAAATTGTCCTGTTCTCCGGGACTCAGTACCCCAAAATCGGTGAAAAAATGAAAAAAAAATATTGGCTTAAAACCTTTATTAATAACTTCACAAAGTATCAAGACGATTGGAAAAATATTTTTTACATTAAAAGCCATTTTTTACACTGGCTCTTCCTCTGCAATGGTGGGGGCTGGGGAGCCCTGTCGGTTAGGCACTCGCCTAGCATGCGAAAGTGCCCAGGTTCTGGTCCTGGCATCGCTAAAATTACTGCTACCTATAAACGGCCCGAGCAACCAAAAATGTCCGACGAATAATACCCCGTGTAAGTGAGTGCACGTTAAATATCCTTCAAAGTCCTAACTCTGCCTATTATGTCACCCTTCACGGTTTCGTTGGATAGTTGGCATGACAAAACAATAAAGAGGCTCGCATGTTATTACAATTTTGAAAAACAAGAGTAACGTGCGAAAAACAAGAGTAAGTGCACTCGGTTTCACCAGAGAGTACCAGTGGCGATAAAGTGGGCTCCAGCTTGACCCTCAACCGATAGATTTTTTGGAAATCAAATTTTTATTTAATTAATTTTGTTTTGTAGGAAGAGTCAGAGAAAGATGGACTACCACCAGAAGAACCCCCTGTTCCCCCACATGAAATATACAGAATCGATCAAGCGTTGGTAAGTATTTGATCTCTCGTCGCACACATCTATCTATTTTGAAATATAATACCTCCTTGAATCCTTGTTAACTCATTTAACTATTCAGGGCAAGTTCTCATTTAAACCTGATTTTTAGCATTTCGGGAAGATGTTTAAGCATGTTTGTATTTGTACAAATGAAGGGGATACTTGCACAAATATCACATTCTTAAAAGTATAACTAAGATACAGGGTCCGGTCCATTCATTGACGACTTTTGATAATACTAAATTTAATTAGACGAAGTTGCCAATGAGCGTGCTGGATCTTATATCTGAATTATGCTTTGAAGAAAGCGAGGTTTGTTACTACACTCTTCAAATGAAAGCTGTAATTGAGAGAAAACATAAGATTGTTGTTTGCAGATAGTTAAATTGTTCATGATTTATAAATATTTTGGGTTTATGGGTGGTCAAAAATGTGTTTCTTTTATTTGGGACACATATATTGCCCTGATTGTAAGATACACTTAAGAAGGATTGACAGTCACATAGAGCTAATGCATTACTTTTGGAATCACAACTACCCCAAAAGTATTTATTTGACAGGTTAGCCTTTTGCCCTAGGTATGGGAATAAACAAAGCACCGAAATGAAAGAAATTTAAAACGAAAATGTTATCTAGTTGTTATTTAATTATATATTTTTTGAAGTTTTAAAATGCCAAAAATGTACGGCAGATGGTGACGCTATTTTAAAACTTTATCAATCAATAATTAAATAACCGGATGTGATTTCTTTTAAATTTGGTTTTGTTTTAAATTGATGTTATGATAATTCCCATTCCTGGTGAAAATGGGATAACAATTCTTTTGAAAAAGTTGTTGATTTCGAAACTAATGCATTAGCTCTATGGGACTGAAAGTCCCTTAAAACAGGGAAACATTCAAAAATCGGTATAAACCTTTTGCTCCTTACATTGCAAAAGTACGAGATTAATTTATTTTACACCAGACTGAAATATATTATAAGTGTTTTTACTATATTATTTATCAATATATAAGTAAATTGATGCTTGCATGACATTACTAAGTAGTTATATGTTTTTCTTATTTATTTTAGTGGGAGAACTTATACGTAGAAGTTTTATACACGATCAAGCATAAACTAGGTGTAAACAGCAGCAACTATGTTGCTTATACTGATGATTTATACGAGTATGCTAGAGAAACTTTTAATATGAGCCGAGAAGAACACGAACAATTCATGGTTGTGGCTGGAGATGAAATGGTAAGTCTCTTTTAGTACAGAATAAGTATTACAATAAATTTGACAAAATATTTTAACTACAAAACTAATGAAGCATTATAGTAATTTTAAAGACGGTTTCTTTTTCTAGAAGTTGTGCAATAAATATCTTTAAAAAACTTTTCATTCCCATTACATCCTCAAAATGAACCGAAACCAAATGCTAATACAGTGTCAAAATTTCGTTGTGTAACGCTTCTCCATAGAACTGGAAGTAGCCTAGATTCTTACAACCTGTAACGTTACTCTTTTAACAAAATATAAAAAAAAATAAGAGTAAGCTTCATGCTTAATCCTGTGTGACTTTACACCATAAATTTTTCAGCATTTTGCTTGCTGCCAGTTTTATGGAGTAGAATTACGCCATATTTTAACGGGCATCGACTCTTTTCTGCTTATATTCAAAACTTCTTCAAACGTTATGTCTTAAAGTACCATTGCTAATTTCTCTAACATTAATTTTACAAAATAATCAATCACACTTGTGCCTGAAGTATTTTCAGAAAACTTTTTTAAATTCCTATTACAAAAGGTTCTTTAACAACCTTTGCCATGATCAATTTTTTAGACAATATAAGTACATACTTTTAAGTAAAAAATAAAAAAATCGTCCCAAAAGCTCATTTTTTTAAATTTATATATGCATCATACATTTAGCGCTAAAATCAAATTTCATAGTGTTTTAGTTAGATTTTTATTTCAGCAATTTCATTGTAACTAATTAAATTTTGTTAATTAGTTTAACTTTTTATACTATTTTTTTTAAATTAAACTGAAATTGCTTTCAATTAGGTAATTAAATAATTCAACAGGTAATTAAATAATAGTATTTTTGATCGCATATATTTGTAATCTCTTTTTGTGTTTCTAGCCACCAATACCAGTACTAAATGTGGTTGTAGTTGAAGCTCACGGCTTAGAAGCAAAAGTCCAACGCGGTATGTTTCCTATGCTTATTACAAATAGTTTACTTAGCTATATTGCACTACATGAATAAGAAAAGGTCATTATTCTACTCGTTAACTAATCGGGAGAAGGGTCACTTTGATGCTGCATTGATATCTTGGAACTTTAGGATATACTTATTAAATTTTTACTTATGTCTATTACTAAAATAATTTTTTTACTATTTAACTCTATTGTATATTTAATGTACACTGCTCACAACAATTAGGGGAGCGCACGGTTTAAACTCTTTCAACCTCAATCTTTCCATTTGGAATCATGAGATTGCTACTTTTTTTCTCACTATGTTGAGCTTGCACTAATTTATCGTTAGATTGAAGAATCACGTCTTTAGAGGATGTAAATAATGTTTGTTTTAATCAAATGAAAATATGAAAACATGGTAAAATAAAATTTATTCCCAAAAATAATTATGAAATAAATTGACCCTAAATTCTTCACGCTTGAACTCAGATGTTTAAAAATTGATTTTAACTCTTTTTTGCAAATAAAAAAAATGTGAAAAAATTAATTGTTATAATTTATTCTTAATTTTTTATTCCAATTCCCCCCCCCTTAAATTTTAGTTTAAAAAATTAATATTTTCCCGCCTGCTTTTCACCATTTCATTGTTGATGCATAATGAATCTATTTCACAAATTTTAGATTTTTAGAATGAAAAACAATACGCTGAAACTGGAAGGGTTAACAAAAGTACGCAAAGTGCTCCCCTAATTGTTTTGAGCAGTGTATGCTTAGAAATATAGAACAGAGAAAAAATAATTGTTTTAACTATGTATTTAACTATGAATACAAAAAAATTATTATTAAATTTATTTTGTGATTGGCATTTCACAAATAAGTTATAGAGAAGAATAAAGAAAGTCATGGGGGAGGCTGGGTAAAATAACTAAAACTATTGAAAAAATATATAATGTAAAAAAAAGTTTGAACTATAGAATTAATCGAACTAAATTTTATATTTGGTTTACAATTCAAATATGAAGCAGTAGTGCTAGTAGCAATTGAACTAGTTTGTAACAATCATAATATTTTTAAATAGTTTAATTTTTGTTTTGTGTGACAGTTGCTTTTAGGTTAGCTGCTTTGGGTAAATGCGATTCTTTAACTTCTTATTAATTTTTCCATCAGTGTGGGGTCATGAAAAATGAAAATACATTTTAAACAATTAAAAGTTATGTAAATCTATTTAATATTTTTATTTAATTAGATTTGTTTAAACTATATATAGCAATGTAGGCGGTTAATAAAAGTTCCTCTATGTGTTAACGCAATGGGGGTAGGGGCGCTTTTCGTCGTAGAGTGTGTATAACTAAAATCTATTTATCTTTAAAATATCAAGCTTTTATTTAAGTTTTCTACCCACTATCCCTAGGTGAAAACAAAAGAACTGTTCTCTAGAACATTTATATAACGTCTTGTTATGGTATTGTGTTTAGGTAATAAAATCAAATTAGGTCAAAACGAAACTACATGCAAAAATAATTTTGTTATAAAGCAGGACTCAAAAGGTCCTTATCAATTTAAGGAAATTTTATTAAATTCATTCTTAACTCATTGTTTACGTAATGCCATTAACATTAAATAAGCGCAAAAACCTAAAAGCCTTCCCCTAATTGCATTAATTTGTTTTACGGCGGAAAATTTATTAAATCAAATCTAATTTTAGCCATCAAAATGTATAGAGCGACATGTTTCCAAGATAATGCAATATTTGCAAATTAAACTTTGCTTTTAATCCACAATTATAATTTTTATTGACTAACTTATTAATCAGTTTTTTGTAGCAAGAGTCAGGTTTGAGACGTAACGCATGAAATCTTTTTTTTATAAATCACTTTTAAACTATTAAGATTTCCTTATTCTTGTCAAATCTGATCTTGTCAACGTTTACCCTAAATGAAAAATTCCATTAGAAATACCGAAACAATATTTTTTATAAAAGCTTTTTGTCAAATGGATGTGAAACTCATTGGATGGCAGAGTCATTTAAGTTCCTCAGATATTTTTTCATTGTAAAGACTTTTAAAATAAAAACGTTAACCTAAAATAATATCAAAGTCCTTTTTCAGAGAAAAAAATTCAAAGTCTAAAGTAATAATGAGGTTTGTTTTTTTTAAATATTATCTCGGTGATAGATTAAAAAAAATGCCACCAATATATTTCAAAGTTTGCCTTTCGATTAAATGTTAAAGAAGCATACCAAATGAATTCCAGTACACTAACATGGGCCCATTTGAGTAATGTGAGAACACATAAGAGCCCCAAAAAGAAACTTTCTCGTTATTTTTGGTCAAACCACATGGGCCCACCTAGCCCTTTTTGAACGGCGCCGGCGGTCAGGTGGTGCTGATTTAAACTTATGAGACTAAATTTGGAGTTTTATCGAAAAAAATGCTTTACACAGCATCAATGAAAGCAATTCCTTAGGAAAAAGGTCATTTTTTTTACAAATAACGAATGGTGCAAGTCAGCTGCACCATTTTTGAAGAGATTGAACATTCTCTTTAATACCCGCACGATCGTACGAGCCAGGGCTTGGCTACCCCATGTAAGCCCATTTATAATGCTGTTTTACTTACTTTTATCTCAAAGGAAATTATTTTAAAAACAAAAAGAGTGAAATTACGGAGTAGCCCATATGGAACCTACACTAGTGTGCTATAACTAAGATAGGATTTTGTATTAACATATTTTATTTTCTCACAAAATTATCGATAGTTGTCAAAAATTATAAAAAAAATACTTTTCTCTGGGTTTTTTTTTTCAATTTTTACTTAAATATTCGGGGTTCTTTCTTTTATGGAAAATCAATTACCATTTTTTATGTAAAAATCATTCATGTGCTAGAAAATAAAAATTTCAGATTTTTTATATTTTATAAAAAAAATTCATTTTAAATAAAATGTGGTTTTTGGTTTTCTGTTTTTTCTTTCAATTTTTACTTAAATATTCGGGGTTCTTTCTTTTATGGAAAATCAATTACCATTTTTTATGTAAACATCATTCATGTGCTAGAAAATAAAAATTTCAGATTTTATATATTTTATAAAAAAATTTCATTTCAAATAAAATATTTATTAAATAAAAAAAGTAAGATTTCCAACGCGAGATATTTAAAAAAAAGTATCTACAGCATTTAGAAATATGAACAAAATATTTGTTTTAATGATAAATAAAATTATTCGATTTTTGGAAACTGTTTTTTTTTAATTTATGCAATTCTGGCATCTAGTAAATTCAGTACAAAAAACACACTTTTACTTGTTGTACTAAATATGCTGCTTTAGCGTTACAACAACCATTTTCTAAAGCTGGAACTGTAAACCGGAAGTTTCAAGTTCTGGAACTGTAAAGCTGGAACTTGACATAAAATACAACACTTTGCTGCTGCGAGACTAAAAGTTGTATAAAGTTTTGCACTCGGTGCGCATATGTGAAACCGTTAGAGCCGACAAGTTTTTCCTGTAGTAGTCACAAACTTTTAATTTTAAAACTTATTTAATTGGCTTGTTTTAGATGACGTAGTTTTTTAATGCTTTCATCCTACGCTTTCGCTATCCTACACTATGATTGGTGCCGTGTGCCGCATCCCACACACACATGCTGTATTCATCTCTAAAAAATATAACTAGCTGCATGTAAAAAGTATTGAAAATTCTGAATATTTACATCAGTTAAGAAATAAATATAAATATTGGATTGAAAATGTATATAACATGTATCTGAAATACATTTTCTGGAAATCGTCTTGCAAATTTCCTTCAAAGAAATATTCTCAGAATATGTCAATAAAAGCCCCTATATGCATCTTTTCACTTATTCCGAGAACAAACTTTGTTTTTGATTCAAGAGAAAACTCCAAAGAAACTATTCACCTCATTCTTTTTATTTGAGCAGGAATCAATTTTGAAAGGAAATCAATGGAGATTCTCCGAAATGCTTAAAACAGAAACCATAAGGCGAAGTTTTTCCTAAAAATGTCAGATGTGTACAAATTGATTTCGAAATACATTAGAAATGTTTAAAGGTTAATAAGTATGTTGCCCTAGTAAGTCATATTTAGTTTTCACATGTTTGACGAACTATGCAATGCTTAAAGGAATTAATTAAATTACAAGAAAAAAAAGCCAATTCAAATACGTTTTTCAAAATTGAAACGCTTTTTTTAAATGTCACTTTTTTTAATTTTACTATAATCACTATGTTTCCAAAGAGTCTACTAAAAAGATTTAATCTGAATTACGGATTTTTTTACAAAATATAATGTTAAAATCAAAATATATTTGCTATACAAATTAGTTCGAGTCTTTGAGTCAAGGAATCTAAATGCGTAAATGATTTTTTAATTAAAAAGATAAAATCAAAATGTCCTACAGGCATATTTATCCATTTGGTTGGAAAGGAACGTATTTATAATTTAGCACATCAAACATCACTTCAACTTTTAATGCATAAGTATTAATTATCATGTTTTTATTTTAATATATAGTTTATGCAGATGTGATTGACTTATCAATGTTTGATAAGACATTAAAACAATGATGAACCTATTTCATACTGACAAATAAATACCCGTTTCTTTCTTACGCGGAATAAAATAAGTATCAAATCAATCCAATAATAGATTCCAATTATTTTGCTATAGGGTAATAAGCTTATATCATTGGTACGGCCCACTATAAAGTATTTCATCCCGTTACTTTTATTAACTTATAATTCCAAAATATAAAGTACTTTATATACGGCACATCCTCACAACACAAAAAATCGTCTTCAATATGAACACTTATAAAAAAATATACATAAAATACGTCACATAGCATATATCACAATAGAGTTATTTCGATGATTCATTCCATATGTATTTTAGTAAAGCTGCTTCAAGAGTTCTAACTTCGAATAAAATAATATGTAAAGTTCCGCTTCTATTTTTAGTACATCAATTTTACTAACTATTTTTTCTTTGAACTGCACTTTATAATATTGAACAAACGATAAATAATATTCATTGAATTTGTTAAAGAAAGTATTATAAAAGTTTAAATTTAAAGTATCAAAAGACTGTGTTAGGCAATTTTATTTCCAAAGTGTTAAATAATGTGTGGCTAAGTAATCGTTACAGTAACAAAAAACCTACTCGTTTGTTATTACTGATGATTTTTTCTTTATGAATTGATACAAAACATACAATTAATCCCCTACGAGTTATTTTTTATGTTATAAGACACATCCACGTTGCTTTCATGTGCGTTTTTATTTATTAAAATTTTATTGATTGATAGTTACATTTCTTATATAACATATTCAATTTATTTTAAGGCACCAAAAATTAGAAAAAAAAGTCTTTAAATACGTTTGAAGATCTTCAATATCAGCACATTATGCTTATATTTTACAAATTGAGAAAAAGTTTCTAATTTTTTTAAAATTGTATGACAAATCCAAAGAAAGATATTTACCAGTGCTGTCTTGGTGCTTTAGCATCCAAGTTATATTTATTAACGTTATAAAAAGGAAATTCAGTACATTAGGGTAGTTTGTACGTTTCCGGTAATCTATTTCTAGCCTCAATGCGTATATTTAACAGAGCCAATCACCCCTCGTTATTTACCCTGTCAAATGACAGTGTCGACACCTGACAAGGAACCCAGCGCAACTTTCTAGCTACATCGGTACTTTCGACTCCACAGATTTATCGAGCACGCAGTGCACCTAAGACAAATACACAGCCCAAACACATATGCCCATGTGTTAAGATTCAAACCCAAGACCTTCTGACTGACACCAGTCAGTCAACTTCCTGACATTCAGTTGCAAGTCGGCTCAATACAGTGAGATATCATATATTCTTGTACTTATAAAGCTGGATATACACAACTGAAACCCCGAACTGCTTCTAGCTTACAACTCAAACCTAAAATTACTATATCATATTTCGGAGTTAAATTTAGATAGCGAGAACTGTGACACCTGAATCCTTATTCCGAAATTTTATAGCCCATTTAACGTAATGACATTGAGCCGCGACTAATTTAACGCTTCCTTGCTCTTTCAACACTTTAACATTTTAATTAACACTACTGGGAATTGAACTAAGGATTATTTCCTAGAAATCCTGCGTGCAGTACTAAGCTCACCTTGTGGCACAATTCAAACATTTTGCTAGCATGAATACAAAACCTCACATCCGACAATTTTGAAGCGTTAAATATTTGTTGCTTAAAATAAACAAGTGTTGTACGTTAATTTTATTTAACATGTTATAAAATAAATACACTATTCAGCTTCTTTTTTACAATTTCGCACAATTCCTTATTATTTAATTTGTTTTGGTTTTTAATAAAACTAATACGAAAATCTGCACCCGAAACAAAAAAAAAGTATAATTTTTGTTGAAAAGTTGTGTATTGTAGGGGCAAATAAACAATAGAACGATTTCTTTTTTTTTTCAAACAATAATTATTAATTTGAATTTTTTGTACCAATGTTAGTATATTTGAGAGGGTATATAATGTATTGACGAATAATCAGTTGATGTTTCATTTCTTTTGCTCTCTTGAAATCTGTCACTTTGTGCAGGAGACCCAAAAAAAGGTAAGCAATTATTTCATTCAGTAAAAAAAAGTTTATGTTTATTACATAACCAAATATGACACACTATCTTAAAATTGAAATTCTTATAAAAATATATTAAATAAATTAAAATTGCAAACATAAAAATAAAACTTCTATGTGATTATTTATCCTGAAAATGAAATGTATAATTATGTTAATATTAAAACAAAAAAATAAAATGTATAATTATGTTAAAACTTAAATTCAATTAAATACTTGTTATGAGCGTACTATCATTTTTGAGTACATATATTGGGAAATATAGCATTTAAAGATTTTAACACATTAAATTTCATGTCCCAAATTTAAATAAAATAAATTCAGAAATATATTTCAAAATTATACAGGTATCAAAAAATACTCTATGAAGGGTTTATTTGCTAGAATAGTTTATTTCAACCAAAATTAAATCATTGAATGACTATAGCAAGACAAGGCCTTCTGTACCAATTTCATCTAACGATAATGGGGGCCTCGCCTAATGATCCTACAGACTCCTAATTCTAGATATCTCATAAGTTATCTCTCTTCAAGAGATATTCATTTAAAAGTAATGTTCACACAAATATAGAGTAAATCCAATTTTTTTTATTTATAATGAGTATCTACTTAAAACTTTATGCAATGTCTATACAAAACAAGGCAATAAATTAGAATTCAAAAGCAATTAAAAAATGCCAATCAAAATTCAATGCAATCAAATTGTAACTAATATTCCTAGAAATACCGAAGCAGAGACTAAAGTTGTGTAGTGATGCTTGATTGATTTTCATAGTTTAACAATTCATTTTTTTTATAATCCATTGCTCATCCCTATCTAAAGCTGTAGAATTTTTAAATATGCTTTCAATTTTGATAATTCAATTCAATTAAGTTATCCTTTTGCAATTATAAGATTACCTTATTTTTTAACCCTTTCAGTCCCAAAAATTTACTACACTACAGAAACATCTGATATTCACAAAATAAGCTTATTTTAGGTCAAAAATTAGAGTTCCATAAGAAAAAAAATCATTTTAATTTTTATATGGTTTTTGAAATAATGCCAAAATTTTTTAACTGTGAAAAACTACAAACTAAAAATATATGTATTACCTAAAAACACTTCGAGATATATACATTAAGGTATCTGACCATATTATTACAAAAAATTTAGTAATTACTTTTATCGAAATAGTTTAAATTGTGTTTTAAAAATGTGGAACTGAAGTGAACTTTTCAAAAATCAGGTGAAACGCTTGTTAGCTAGTTTCTAAATAAAAAAAAATAGTAGTTCTGACTCTATTGAGATTAATGTAAAATATTGTCTAATAGAACAAAGTGTGAAGAATCGAATGATGTGTGTTCGGATGTCTTACCGGGACATAAACATTTGGAAAAAAATATTGAAAGTGAAGATGCCAAATGGCATCACTGGGACTAAAAGGGTTAATAGTAATCTATTTAGCTTTTTGATAATTTTAGGGGTGATTTTAGTGGGCAAAGGAAGTGAATCTGGAACGGATTTTTGTCGCATACCCTTAGTTATTCAATTTTATTATTATTTATTGTTACACAACGCAATTTATTGGCCACTTCGCATCAATGATTCTCTTTTGGCATCACAGCTATGATGTCTCTTTTGCACATTGCGACAATTTCGCATCACCTCTTTTGCCCATTGCGACAGTGTGGTAAATAAAAAACATTATTTCTGTAACTACAACACCGTAGCTGTGAAGTAGCAAAATGTTGCGCGACACATTAAGTGACATCTAGGGACATCGTTCATCAAGCAAATATGGAATAAATCACGCGTATACTAATATGCCCCTATGGCGAAATACCCTTATCCCAGAAGTCTGCCTCCATTTATCGATTCCATCTCTTTGCCTTAATAGGAATGGAATCAACCTAGTCCAATGTCGCAGTAAATATATCATGATTTGTCGAAAAAATGTTTTTCTAAACCTAAATATGAATAGGCGTAGATGGTAAACAATATAGAAACGTTTGGAGTTAATAATGACACAGAAGCACTTTCACGTAATGTTTATGATTTATGTATATCAGTCAGCACATATATCTTAGGATTACTTGTCTAGGTGACGAAATAAATGATACTTATTCTTAAATAAAACTGAGTTATCCACATTTCTAAAGGAATTATTATTGTGTCATATAAATTATAATTATGATTATTTAGTCACATATACGGGGTTTCTTAACACCCTTGTGATGTACAAAAATTATTCTGTAATGTTGTTTTCTATTAATAAAGCTTGTTTGTTAAAATAATATATTTTATTAATTAGCCTTATGCGTACAATACTGATGCAAAGTAAATATAATACATTTCCATATACGTATTTAATGCACATAACGTGCATTTTATAAGATTACCTCTTTTCTAAATTACTTAGTCTACTTTCTTAGATTTACTTATTCCCTATATTACTTACTCGCTTTTAATATTTTAATGGTTATATAACATGTTTATTACTTAAGAGAAAATATTATTTTCCTGAGCTTTTAAATTCGTTTATTTTTTTTCAACAAAAAAAATTGCAAGAATATTTTTTTTTAAGATGAACTTACAGAATAGAGCAATTCTTCATATTCCCAGGGTAACATTGTACAGGTGAACCCTGTACAATGGCTAATACTTGGCAGCATGAAATAAGTAAAACATGTAAAATTATTAAGTAGTCTCGCCAGTTGTATTTTTTATAGTAACCAAATTAACATAGTAAAAAGTAAGTACCCAGAAATCACACGCAAGTCTAAAACTGTACAATGGTGTTGAACATAAACTTAAATTTAGTAATCTAGAACAACTAAGCAGTCGTCGTTTCTAGCAAATTAAAGATGGATAGATTTAATTTGCTTTTCGATGTCTCTTAAGGTTTAATATTCATTCTAAACGTTTTACATTTCCTCGTATCTTTTTTCTTTAACTACAAACGAAAAAGGCTTTGTAATTCCTCTATATAACTGCTAGTAGTTATTAGAACCAAATGTTACTCACACTTACTTAAGAGCAAAATAATGCTCATTGCTTATTTTAAATAAAAAAATTTAATAGTCTTCCTCTTGAAATATAACCTTTAAATAATTTTACTTCCTTCAAAAACCAATTAAAAAATCTTTTGTGTGAAATTCTTGATATAGAGGATTATTTTTAATTTTTAATTATTGCATGCATATATTATTAAAATAAAAAATACTGTTCACTAATTCCTAGATTTGTATTGACTATAACCTTCTTAAATACATCCCTGACACTTCGGTTGCCATAATAAAATTCTTACTTGTTATTTAATATGGAGAGTACAGGGGAAGAACCGCTTGATTTATTAGGAGTCGTCCCGTAATTGTGTCTGCTTGGCTGACATTAGCCACATAAAACCGGTTTCTCTCTTTCTTCTTCGCTTGGTCCAAGCGTCAGAATCGTGCATCGCTTGAATCTCGGTGAAAATATCTTGAAACTGGTTTCTCCACACCAGTTTAGGCGATTACTCGCTATCATCGCCAAAGAGGCCTGATGAGGAAAGTTTTCTACGAAATTAAGCGGTTTTTTCCCGTTTACTCTTCATATGTGTTCTTTTTTGTGTTTGCAAATAAATATCATACTTTTTTTACGTTTGCCAATACGGTTCTTTTGACCCTCGGTGTTTTGACTACTTTATTACTATTTTAGTTAGTTGGTTGGTATACATATATTTTCAGGCTTGTGTGCATGCTCAGAGAGCCCTTATTAACCTTCTTCAAGTAAGACAGTCACAACACACACACACACACACACACTCCCATGCACACATATACGTGACAGATGCTGCCATCTATCACGCGCCACCTCCACAATTTAGACATGTCCCTGAAGGGCAGAGAAATAGTCTCCAGGAACCTGTACCCGTGGGAAACTGAGCAATGACCGCCCACAGGACTTTCGGACCCAACAGATTTAACGAGCACGTACTCCGCATATACTCGGTGAGTTTTCAGCTACCAGGACTCGATCGCGGGACATTCCGATCCGTAGACCGAGACACTGACCACAAGGCGCCTCACAGCCCTATTATTACTATTTTATTTGTTTATTATCTTTACATTCTTATTTATACGTTTGTGTGCAATAAAATCATTATTAATACTACTTTTCTTAGCTACCAGCGACCCTTACTGCATGCTCGGCATCCAAGGCGAGTCCGACCACGACTACCACGACAAGAAGAAGTATTCTGGTCAATCCGATCCGGAGGAAGGCAGCAGCAGTGCAGGTGGGGCCGCGCTGAGGGGGCTCAAGAAGTTCGGGGCTTCGTTCAAGAAGCGGACCCCGAGAAGCCACCGGGACCCCGACGTGGTACCTGCGAGGCAAATACGGACCACCACTGTTAAGCCGCGAACGTTAACCCCAAAATGGCGAGAGAAGTTCCGACTGTAAGTTGATGCCTTTGCTCCAGACACTTCGTGCAATACCACCTAGATTAGAAGGCCGAAGAACTAAGCAATACAACGTCACACTAGTAGACCAATTCCTTTGTTGACCAATAACGTCGTATCTTAAGATGACGTCGCACCTTAATTCATCTTATCTTAAAAATGTATTCAAATACAAGATCTAGTCACGAATAATCATTGGTCAAAAACACAGAATCGGTCCACTAATTTGACGTCAAGCATTTAGTTCGCCGGCCCTCTAATCAAGGTGGTATTGCTTCGTTACACCAAATATGAAGAGTACAGGGGGAAAACTCCGTCTTTGCATAGGAATCTGTCTGTATTAGGTCTGTTTGGCGAAGATAGTGAGTCATCGCCTAAACTGGTGTGAGGAAACCAGTTTTGCCTTGGTTCTTATCTAGTGGTTACTATCTCTATGATTGAGTTTCACGCCAGACAATAGTCTGACGTTAGAACCGCGGAAGAAGAAGCAAGGGGAAAATCGGTTTCCGATCGCGACTTCTCTCTAAGCCTACCTCAATATGTACAGATTCCCCGACGATGAAGGTTTTTTCCCCGGTACTATTCATATGATTTTAACTCTTAACACATTAACGGCGACTTCGTGAACACAATGAACACCTTCATTCCCGTTTAAAAACATTAAGTTAAGGTTTTAAAATTCGTTTTCTTGTAACTTAGTTTGTCCTATGTAAATTTTTCAGGATAATGGCCATTCATACCATCCGTCGTTAATGATTTTCATGCACACAGAGTCTATGTAGTACGCCATCTCATTTCAAACTCGAGTTTTCACTTTATAACCAAACTGTTTAGGTGCCGAGGATTTTAGAACAAATTTTAGTTTTATTTTAGTCGCGGGTTCTCCAGTTATGAAATATTTTTCTCTAAAAGCTCTACTTTTTGAAATATTCAAGTTGAAACTTGTTGCTTGAAAATCAAAAAACAAAATTTTAGTTTTGAACTTTTATTCAAATGTAATGTGTTTCATTGCAGTTTTTGTAGTTGAACACTATTAATCGGTTTTCCGTTTTTCTCTGCTTTTAACTGTCTTGTTACAATACGTTTTTTTTATCTTAGAAAAGTTGCATCGTTCATCTTTCAGATACAAAGTTGCATTGCGACAAAAGTGTCAGAGGTAGGGAAAAAGGAAACCAAATTCATGTTCAGCATAAAAAAATATGCGTAAGATACACCCCCACTCTATTAAATTTTAAAAAATGTTCAAAACTACATTTATTTTTTTAAAATATATTTTTAGTTTTTTTAAGCAATAAAACTTGAATATCTTAAACAGTATAGCAGTTAGAGAAAAACTTATTTCATATTCAAAATAGGAAGTTCAAATATAACAAAAATTAGTTATAATATCCAAAGCACGCAAAAAATGTGTTGCCCTGTGTTTAATATGTATATATATATTTTATTTGGACACTTCTCTGCCCATGAAGGTCCCAAAACGATATTAATGTCTTAATACTAGCTTCTTAGTTTACATTGTTTTTACAAAGATCTAACAGACCTTTGAACAAAGACAGTTCTGTCATACAGAAAAGCAAATACATATACATTCAGGAAATAAAGGAAATATCTATTTGCTTACTAATAGCTATTCGCTTTCTTTCTTGTATTTGGATACTTTCTCGATGTATCTTGTTTACTTCGTTTTTATTTACTTGTGTTTTGTTTCAGGGATATCGAAGATCCCAAAACCGACAGATTACATCTGGATGTGTGGTATGTACTAGTTATTTTTTTTAATTGTGATATAAAAAAAAACTATACTCCTTGGCGCAACAGTCTGTTAGTGGGCCAAAACATGCCGTGCCCATTTCAGCTTATGTGACCAAAGGCTATGGGGTGCTACGCATACGTCCCGGTTAGGTGGTCGACCTCACGCGGAATCCTTAGTCCCAAGCATGCTTGGTCCTCATTCACTGCGATCCAAAAGTTTAGACAATGACGTTTTTAGCTGTAAAATTAAGAATTGTGATAGTAGAATTTTAAAACATCCCTATATATATATATTAAATAATTAGTATTTTGAAATGCTATAATTGAAACATAATTGCTTGATTTGCTATAACAATTTTTTTTTCATAAAATAAAATTTTGTATGGTCCCAAAGACACAAATACGAGATTATGCTAATTTAAGGTACATAATGGCCTAATTTCACATTTTAATGATGAATTATACATTTTTTATATGATAAATTTTTAAAAAAATCGTTATCCGGTGAACTAAACAGATTTCATAACGATATTGGTACAATTTCACACCGAACAGACAATATAGTAACTTTAAATCTTTATTCAAATCATATTTGCTTCAAATTTACAATTTAACATCCCTAAATACGAACCGTATGTCTACCAGCCCATCACCTTAAGGTAGGCGAATACCCAAAATTTCCCAAAATTCTAAAATTTTTACTATTGTTTTAACCTTTTCCAAATTTGGCACAGTGATTTCAAATACAATGAATAATACTATTTAGGCTTTTGTTTTTATTTAAATATAATTTATTTATTTTAAACGGTGTTTTTCTACTAAAAAAAGAGGTTTACGCCAACAAGTCTACCACATTGAATTTTCATCCTATGAACAGTTATTATGTGTTAAATTCTTCGTTTTGAACTGATACATGCAATGACCCTCTAGAGTTACATACAAATTGCAAGAAAAAAAGTTATTAAGAAAAATGTTATAAATTAACCACACAAAAAAAGGATTTTTATACTGGACTTGTATACTTACACCAGATGTTAGAGGTTCATGGCACAGATATATATTGAAATAGCATCTGTGAAAAATTTCAAGTAAATTGATGTAAAACTTTTTATGCTAGAAGTGTTGGCGTAAAACCCTTTTTTTAGTTGAAAAACACAGTTTAAAATGAATCAATTATATTTAAATAAAAAAAATTGCCCAAAAAGCATTGTTCATTATATTTTAAATCGCTATGCCCAACTTGGAAAAGATTAAAGTAATAGTAAAAATTTTAGAATTTTGGGTATTCGCCTACCTTAAAGATTTGAATTTAACGGGTCTCTTTAGTGCTATTTAAACACGTTCAGTTTAACCAAATACTGAAAAATGACTTTTGAAAACACCGGTTTTCACCTTAAAAACTCTAGCATCAAAATTTAAGTTTGCAGTGGTGTGGAGTGAATTTACTTTGAAATGACCGACTTCTTTTGGCGTTTTTCTTCTTCTTTGGCGTAAGAAATTGATCGATTATATTTTTAAGTGTATTTTAGCACAATTTTTTTACTTTGCTCTCTAAGTTTCTTCATTATTGAAATAAGAAAATCCTGAACTGCTTTTCATTCCATGAACACCTGTTAGAAAAAAAAACTGATTTATTAATGACTTTAGATATAATTTTTTTTAATATTATTAAAACTAAACTTTTCAAACAACAATCTATAAAAAATTAACTTCTTTCCAATATATTGGATATTGATTTTATTTTTTTTATTTTTTGTGATAAAAATAATTCTTTTATAATAACTACTTTGCTCTTTAAATTATCAATATTTATTTATAGTTTAAAATTATTTAACACAACCAAACTACATCCTAAAGAATAAGAGAGTTTTTTTATTATTTTTTGCTTACAATGCTTTTTTTCAATATTTAGTGTACTTTAGAAATCAATATAAAAATTCATTCATAGTTTTATGTTTTTTATTTCAAGAAAAATAAAACTTAATCATAAAAAAAACCCTGTAATTTTGCTTATGAAACACATATACAGGGTGTCCTAAAAGTTCCCGTACTCCAACTTTAAAAAATCATTATCCGTGTTTAATTTTTCAAATATTGAATTTTATCGTCTGCTTATTATTCCATGAAATCTTTTGTTTTTATCGGTTGGTTTTTTTTTCGTGCTCAAGTTATTTTATAATCAAGTTCCATGTCGTTTTGTTCTTCATAGCAACATGATTTTTTCGCACATTCAGAGAATTGCGCTGCTTGAGTCTCATTTTAGATGTAAATCATAATGAACGATGTAAAGAATTTTGGCGACATAAATATCCAGATGATGCTATACCAAGGAAAAATACTCTATATAAGCTCGTTCAGATATTTCGTGCGACATCTGGTTCGGTGGAAGATTAACACGGAAGTGGCCTTGACCACAGACAGAAAATTGTTACACCATATTTTGTGCAAGAGACTCAACGAAGGATATTACAATCTGTTTATCGAGTCAACTGTTGATGGAACTGTGTACAGAGAACTTATCCAACAATTTGTTGCATTATTAGAAGTGAATGAATGAGATTCTTGGTTCCAACAAGGCGGTGCAACATGCCATACAAGTAATGAAACCATGGACATGCTGCAACATTTTTTTGGCGATCGACTCATCTCAGGAAATCTTTATCCACCTCATTCCCCGAATTTGAGTATACCTGTCTTTTTTCTGTTTGGATATTTAAAGAACAAAGTTCATGAAGATAATAATCTACAATTAATAGAGGATCTGAAAAATGCCATCACACTAAGGATACAAGAAGTCACTCCCGGCATCTTAAAACGCGTTTCCAAAAATATGCGCAAAACGCCTTCAGGTGTGCTTCGATGGAAGGGGTGGACATTTCGAACATTTAATGTAAATGTAAGTTCCAAATTTTTTCCTACGTTTTGTTAAAAGTGCTTTACACCATTAGCATAAAAAAACTGCTTTAAAGTTAGTTGTTTTGTGTGTAAAAAATTCACGAATCGTCAGTACGGGAACTTTTAGGACACCCTGTATAAGATCTGGAAAATATAACAAGTTTAGCTCTTAGTAAGTATTTCTCAAAGCCTTAGCATTTAAAACACTACAAAAATTGCAAAAAAATGAAAAATGAATTTACAGCCGAAAACTGCATAATTATTAATGACGATACGTAATTAAAATTTCAAATATATAAAGTTTGATAAATATATTATCCACTTAATACAATTATTTAAAAAAAATCCCCATAACAAAAACGGGAAATGTACTTTTGATATAAAAAAGTATATTTTTTAAGTATCTTCTGGTGGCTATAAACTTTCAAAAAAATTTATCAACATTTCGTCTTTTTTCAAGATATTATAAGTGTATGTAAAAAGTATGTATGATCGAGGGAAAATATTAGTTTCGTGAAGAGAAATAAATGGAACTTAGTTGTCCAATAATATTTAATAAATACTTTTAGTTTTAAAATATGTTTGAATCTCGTATACGCCCAAAACCTTTGACTTCAGTTTACTTTGTTGGCCATTATTGCAGCCGGTGACGATTAAGAAATAAATACCAAGATGACATCAAAACATAATTTATTACCCCACTAAAATATACTGATCATAACTTGGTTCGAGAATAAAAGGAATTTCTATTCCTATCTCTTAAAGTGGCTTCATAAAATGTACTTTGGCTATATATAATACTTAACAAAAACATCAGAGGAACGATTACAGGATACTAGAAGTTCAATCTTCTAGACGATTATATAAATTGTCTCCCAAGTGTATGCATCAAGTTATATTCGAAAGTTATAATAAAAAAATCAATAATCAATACATAAATCAAAAGCATAGTACTTTATGTTTGGTGCTTTTAGTTTTGACTATATCTAAGTTGGAGCAGGAATTATTAAGAATAATTTTGAGGTTTTTCATAATAATTGTAACCAAAATATTTCTTTGTGAGTTATTGGCCGCACTATACAAATTTAAATCATTTTGGATATTCAGTTAATGAACAAGAAAAATAATTAAGCAATCCTAAACATTGGTCATATAATATAAGATAGTCTTTACAGTGGCTGTTTAATCTGTCAATAAGCTTCAAATGTTTCAATTTTAGTTTCTTAAAATAACTACACAGATACTACACACATATACAAAACAATTGGCATTTGAAATAATACTCATTAAGCTTTGGAAGCTAAAAATTAGAAACTTAACTGGTACATCATGGTCAGGGTCGGATTTCTAAATAGGCTAAGTAGGCTGTAGCCTAGAGCGGCAATTTTTTGGGGGCGGCAAATTTTACGTCTAATTAAATCGACATTCGACATAAAGAATTTTTATAAAGATAAGAAAGAAAACTGATATTTTACATTAATCTGTAAATCGTAAACGTATATATGGTACTAATATTTAGTAGTAAACATGGTAGCTGTGAGAACAATTGTAGCCTATCTCCCGGATTTGGAAGTTGAAATAAAAATAGTAGAACAGTTTTAAAAATTCGCCGATTACTTCGCTTTTGGAGTGTACGTAGATGATTCTAATGTGTAGAATGGAAAAAAATAGTCGAGAAAACTATATCTGGCGGCAAATCGATCGCAGCCTACAGGCGGCAAATCTTTAAATCCAGCCCTGATCATGGTATTCGAAGGAAACTTTACCCCACACGTAATTTAGTACTGTTACGTGTTTATGCAGGGGCCCTTTTAGGTTTGCCAACTCACATTCCTTTCTATGTGACGTATCTGGTCACATCGTTCACCTCAGAATGAAGGTTTTAAGATCATAGTAAGTAAAGTCACACTTAAATTACATACCATTTAATGCCTTGCAAATGGCATAACATTGTAAAAAAAAATTTTACTCTATTTTTATTTTGCTTGCTTCCTCTTCCATCAATCTATACAAATGTAATATTAACCAAAGTAAACGAATAAGGAGCATCAAACAATAAAATTTTTCTTTTTTGTACTAGTTTTATCTTACTTTTTAAAATTCTATCCATTTCAAATCAATGATTTATTGAAACCCAATAAACAACTCTGTTTAAGTCAAACAATACAATTAAACAGTCGGAAAACATGTCAGCTATTCTGTGTGACATTTTCAATAACTTAATAAATGCTTATTCAATTTTGAATGTCATTTCAAAACTTGATGGCAGTGATTATTTTTGCTAAGCACGCATTTCCGGAGGGGAAAGAATCCGAGAACGTGGAGCTTATAAAACTTTGAATCAAAGTCTTTGTTCTGGAAATAAAATAGTTCCAAACATTTTTTTAACAGTTCTCTATGCGTTTATTCTACCAATGTTACTTTACACCTAGGGGTTAATTCCCGCTGACACTTAAAAGGATTCAGAAGTACAAAGCATTGGTTATTTAAATGGGATTTTTTTTTTGGCGCCGAAAATTGGCTATCGATCGAATGTTCCTTACTTCCTCGTTTGTTTTTCATACACTCTTAAAAATGAATGCTCAAAAAAGACGAAATTTTCCTTAATTTTGACGATTCGTTTACTGGCAAATGCTTCGATTTTTCGTTTCCTCAAAGTGAGGAAATTTGAATCGTCATTTTTATAAGGATTTGAATGTCCTCTAATCTAAAAAAATATTTCGTCATTTTTGAGCTTGTGAGTACAACAATGAGATTCAGTTTCCTCAAAATCAAGATGCTTATTCGTCAAATCCCGATCGTAAAAGTGAAGGATTCGCGTTTACTCAAAAGTCACGTGATAGTTTGACGAAACAATCCTCAAAATTAACGAAATGAGGCTTGAGGATTCATGAATCGTCAAAAATGAAAGTGTTATTACTGAGAGTGTAACATTTAACATTTTCTTAAGCAAATGAAAATAACATAACAAATATTTTATAATATTTTTTTTATAAAATATATACTATAGTATGAACTGTATTTTCAAATAAAAAAATAAACCTTTTTCTTGAAGGCACAATCTTTAAGATATTACAACCTTAAACATTGTTTTAATAAATACTACTTATCTTAGTAAGTTGATAGGAGTTGATATATAGGGGAGAGCAGGGGAATGGCGCCACCTTAAGGGACATTGAATTTTCATGCAGAATTGTGTTGCGATTAAAGTAAATTGTAATGAGCATAGCATACTACAGTTCATATAACCTATCTTGTGGAGATTTTTTTTTTGAATTTAAATCTTTAATAGAAACTGTAAAAAAAATTCTAAAACCTTGCACAGTGGTGGGATTACCCTGGTACCTGGGTTATGCCGCCACACCACTGGGGTTATACCGCCACATCAATAAACAAAGCAATTAATCCATAAATAAGAAAGCTAATAAGCGGTTCTCTGAACAAGCACACAAGCTTTAATATATATTTATCATACCATACCATATCCATAAATAATGAAAAACTGATATTATAAAGCAATACATATAGTACTAAAATCTGTTTAATTAACCTTAGAATGGTAAATTGTACATTACGGCTACACTTTTATTAACTTTCCATTTGCAACTAACTGGGCAGTTTTTTAAAAGTTTCGTTGGTCTATTTGGCCATTTCAGTTATTCTTTTCCGGATACGTGGCATCTGGAACGAAGACTAATAGGTTGTAGATCCAATGTATGAAATTTCTATTTTACGGATTATTCCGCCATTCTTTTGTGGGTGGCGTATCCTTTTGACCAAAACACGATGACTAAAAAGTTTGAGATATTTAAATTCTGTAAGTTGGAAACTAGAAAAAAAAAGTGTGCTAGATTTGTCAGGTCAATACTAACTAAAACAGGATAATTTTTTTATATTTACACTAGAAACAAATTTGTACTGATTTCTAAAGCCAATAAATTGCGCTTTTAAATAATTAAAAAAAGGAAAATGTGAAATCTGACTTAATTTCGTGTTTTCAAATATGCGTATATGAATTATGTAGTATATTATTAATGAATAATGATAGATAGGTGTACATATATTCCAGCTTGTGTGCTTGTTCAGAGAACCGCTTATAAGCTTTAGTCAAGTGGGACAGACACAGAAAGAGTTTTTACAAGCACAAGAGACACACAAAGACAGGACAACACAAACACATAGACAAATAACAACATTCATTGACGGTCACAAACATCCATGCAAGACAGGGATTCGAACCCGACTTTAAAGGCTAGCAACTTTAAAGGCTAGCATCCTAACGATTGCGCCACCGGGGTGGCAATTATTTAATAACGTACCACATCGTCTTCGGAACCAGTTTCAATAACATGACATTAACATTTGGGAACTCTAATTTTCTGCATCAAACGAAGATCTTAGCACGTTCTTCCACTAAGTGACAAAAAGGTGATACCAGAAAATGAAAGTTAAATTTTCAGTGTTTGTATTCAGTTCTTATAAAAACGGTAGTTTCAAACCGAAAAAAATATGATGAACTTAATGTTTGAGTTGTTGTAATGAAAAGGGGAAGCTTGTTATCGTTATAAATGAGTTATTAATATGTTAATTTTTACTCAAAAATTTCATTTTTTTTTCAAAAATTTCACCTAGAGCGTCCTTCCACGAAGCTCTTCAATTATGAATTATTAATTCATTCCATTTATTCAAAATACTTTTTTGTTTTAAAAACATCAAAAAATTTGATTGCAAATCTATCCATTTTGATGCATCGAAATAAAATTTATTACTTCTCGGTTTAAAATACAAAACAAACTAAAGTAAAACTTCTGTAATTTATCATGCAGAAAAGAAAACTTTTCTAAACTATGACATTAAAAAGTGCTAATAACTGATTGAAAACTATTCAGATGAATATAAAGACTTAGTGAAAAGCGAACCAGTTTATTTTCAAGTGAATTAGTTTAAAAATTACTTCACCTATATGCGTTTGCGTTTTCAAAATCAATTTCTATGCACTCAAAACTCACTTTTAATATCTCATTAATATACTTTATAATCATTCATCTGTAAGAGTTTAATGAATGTGATCAGTAAAGCAAGACTGTCATGATTGGTTTTCGCTTTCTTTTGTGGTCTTCAATTTAAACCTCTAATCATTGTACAGAATAAAATTGCTTAATTTGCATTTTACGTTAACAAAGCCAAAAACATGGTCAAATATTTGTTTTCTTTTGAAAAAAATATTTTTTTATGTTCTCTCTTTTTTATTTTTTAAGCGTTCAAAATTAATGTCAACTGAACGTTTGCATGCTGATACTCCCTTTTTAATACATCTAATTTTTAACAGCTCGTTATGCTTTTTAATAATCAAAAAGTTCAAAACAATAGTATGTCTTTATATTAGAACCTGTAAAATTTATATTTCATCATAGACGCATAATCGAATTTATTCTATAAAAATTCAACTAGATTTTTTCCACTTTGGAGTAAAATACATTTTTAAAATATTGAATGAAAATAAGATTTTGAGCATCGAATTTTTACAGTGTGTCTCAGGTGCTCGGAAGGCAATAAGTTATTTTATTCTGTTTCCGATTTATCTGTTCCTCATTTCCTACAACTTTTATATACCGCCTACGTGTTTCATTCATTCATATATGGATGTAAAAGGCATAACTTTTTAAAAACTTATTTTTTAAAGGAAGCATAAAGCTTTTTAAAGCTAATATGTATGCTATTTACCAGTTTTTTGGGAGCTTATTTAATACATGAAAATGGTAAAATATTGGGATTTGACAATTTCTAACTTTCTAGGGACCACGATTCTGACGCATCGGTACATGAAACTGCCAGACGGTTAAATGAAGTATCTTCGCTTCGAGGACTAGGAAGGTAAGAGTAATTTATAATACTATAACATAAAATTTTTCAAAAAATATTATTTGACACTATTTTTTATATTATACTATTACTAAATTTCGAAAGAGACAAAATATAAATGTGTTTTTACGCAAACTGCAATGCATTGAATTTTGGAAATGCTTTTAATGAAAATTAATTTTAAAAAATAGTTTCGTGAATTTCATTTTGCTGTTTTTGATCTTGGTAAAAATTCATACAACATCAATTGAAATCGAAAAAGAAAATGAAAGAGTAATTTTCGTCTAGACAGTGTTGAAAATGGTGAACTTTGAAGTTTTCCAAAAAATATTTGACATAACAAGTCATTCTCATGTTTTTTCGCATCGAAACCAGATTATTTTCAACAAAACATACCAACATTCCTTACTCCATCTTAGAATACGTTAAATTAATGAAGAACCGCTTTATTTCGCAGAAGGCTTACCTTAATAGCCTCTTTGGGGATGAAAGAGAGAAATCACCTAAACTGATGCAAAGAAACCGGTTACTCGCTTTGTTTATCTTTCGAGGCAACCCTGATTCACGCCAGAGATCAGTGGATGCGAGTCACACGTTTGTATCGCGAATGAAGAAAGAAAAACTGGTTTCCGGTCGCCAATGTCCTCCAAGCAGACACAATTACGGAAAGACTATAAAGAAAAGCCAGCGGTTCTTCCCCTGTACTCTTCATATACAAGTTGACTTGAATTATACCACATTTACGAATTGAGTTGAGTTTCGGGAATTACCCGTCGCTTTTGACCTACACGATGGCTGTTGGAAACGAGCGTCGTAATTTAGAACAACAGTCAAGTGACGAGCCGACACCCGAGTAGGAACCGACACAGCTTCAACATTTACGTGCTTTGTGTCTTTATACACATATTTAAAAGGAAATGACAAATGACAGTGAATGCGCCCTCTAGAAGGGAGAGTGTAGGCTTTATAGCCCATTACCCAGCTCGCCAGAAGAGAAGTCACAAGAGACACACAAAGAAGGACGACACAAACACATAGACAAATATAACAACATTTATTGACGGTCACAAACATCCATGCCTGACCGGGATTTGAACCCGACCCCAGCAGCTCCAAAGGCCAGCATCGTAACGATTGAGCCACCGGGGCGGCCATATTTTAAGGGAAAGTTAACTTTCTTATCACCCCCCCCCCCCCCCCCCCAGTTCCCTACTTTTACCAATTGTACTAAACTGTGTATTCATGTAAAACGTTAAAAAGTACGTTTCTGGCGGAAAATTGGTACAGTATAAAACTTGATTATTTTCGTGCTTGTAGACGTAAGTTATTTTCATTGCTTTGATACATTTTTTTAATTAGACCGCATCATCTTCGATGCCCTACAAATATATAACTAACTAATTAAAAAATTATATATTAATTAAAAAGATTTAAACTATAAAGAAGTTGGGTTTTATATAGTAACGTCATGATTGTGAAAGACAAATAATCAGTGAATAAACTTAAGAGCAAAACAACTATTCCCCGGCATAATCGTTGAATAAAACAC
Source organism: Hylyphantes graminicola (assembly GCA_023701765.1). Classification (NCBI taxonomy): domain Eukaryota; kingdom Metazoa; phylum Arthropoda; class Arachnida; order Araneae; family Linyphiidae; genus Hylyphantes; species Hylyphantes graminicola. Next base: position 26,464,375 of record CM043122.1, read on the forward strand.
TTTTTACCAAAAAATTACAACTCAAAATTATTGTTACCATTATTAAGTTATTTTCTAAGCATTTTCTGAGGAAGAATCAAAAAAATAACTACAATTGAACTTTATTTAATTGTTCAAAAATCAGTTTCATGATACAAATAACCAGTTTGCTTAGTTTCAGAATTAATGTTATTCAATAAACAAATAACGAAATAAGATTACAAAAGGTTTGAAATACATATCATTCAGGTGCAACCGCTTACGCGATGTATTTTCATGTTAATAAATTATGTGAAAAGCTGCAACCCTCAAAATATCAAGTGCAAAGTATTTTACAATATCCCCTAATGTTCGAATCAATTTATATGTATTATGTAACAAGCCAATTGAGAAGCGACTTCCTCAATAATACACAAATGCATAATTAATTAAAATCTATCTATATATCTACATACACTTAGGATCGATATACTAAATCATATGAAACGACTCCTTTTTATTATCTGTATCAACTAAACTTTGGATACATAACAGATTTACAGTTGCAAGAAAATGTGTTCATTTTCCTTCATTTTGTCTCAATCGATCGTAGATATTCACATCTATATATACATCGTATATTACATATTTAATGTTATTTAGTCTCACACGGCTTAAAGGCAGGTGTTCTATTTTTTAAGATGACATCTTCGCTGAATATGTAGGAGTGTCTCCTCACGCGATGAAGCATTGCATTTAACAATTCTCCAACAAAAAGAAGTGACGAACTTACAAAGCATATAATTACGGCAATGGTAAATTATGCAAATGAATGTGGGTGCACGTAACAATAAAACTTTTCATTTTATCGGTCTTTGTGTAGTGAAACATGTTCATTATATGTCACAAAATGTCCATTTGTCTGTAATTATTTTTACAATTCAACGTTTACGACGAACCTGTTTTAAGGCGGACTAGTGGATGAATCGTTCAATCTTATTTTATTGGACGATACACCCACTTTTGAGGGAAATTGTAAAAACATTACGAACACGCATCATAAGCCAGAATCCTGTCATTACTCAATGACAGCGATCGTAAGTCCAATTGACAGAGCATAACTTTTTTATGTACTGGTAAAAAAATGTATGTTGTTTTTACAAAAAGAAAAACGTAATATATATATATAAATATTACCTAACCCCTCAAACCTAATACCTTAAATATTTTTTAATAGGGGAGGGTGGGGGCTATTGGGACAAATTTTTTTCAACCTCTGTATTTCAGCAAAAATAAAAGAATTTTAATTTCTTTTTTTACAAGCTCATAAACTGAACATTCATTTACTTAAAAAGTCAGTCAACAAAGGCTATAACATTACCATATTTTGGTTGCGGAGCATTTTAAACAAACATGTAAATGTCCCATTAGCCCCCATATGTGGGGGCTAATGGGACATGCTAAATGTTGCCGTAATAAAATATTAAAAAAATGTAAAATGAATGAGAAAATAACCATGAGATAAAATTTTAAAGCAAATACCAGTTACATAATGTATACATAACGAAATTTTATTTTTTAAAACAATTATTTCCCATTGAAAGATGATATATCAAAGTTGAAACTCAAAATCGAAGATGCTCTCATAATTTTTGTTGAATCACTGGAAATGATATTTTTATAACTAAATCTTTAGTTTGTATAACTAAATCTTCTAAAATTTATCCCAAACTTGTCCTCTTTTTCACGGTACAAGGACTTAAAAATCGTCTTTATCTTCAAATAGCTTACCATCGTTCGCCTTTTTCATATAATTTTAACGAACATTTTCAGTTCATCGCCTTCTTTTCCAGAAATCAATAAAACGAATAAAAAATAGCTTGCTTCCTAGCAAAATTTACCAACAACAATTTATTTATCTTCACCAAGCTCTGTTCAGATGTAAATAATGAAATTGCAGGTGGAAATATGTCATCAATATAGCTACTTGAACTTTCACTTATTATACGATGAAAAAATCAAAAAGTTTAAAATTAAAGTTTAAAAAAGCTTTTGGCAACTTGAATGAATATGATATTAGAGATTTATATAGATTCTTCGAGAGAACTTCGAGAGTCATACATGTTTGTTTTGTAAAATAAGTCACAGTTCTTCTTCAATAGGTCAAAGAAGAGCAACATCTGAAGAATTAGCAACAATTAAATAAATTACATAATCAAATATTTTTTTATTGAAGCATATTTTTCCCCTTTTTCACTCTTTTTATAAAGATATTTCAAGGAAATTGCCCAGTCTGCTCGACCGAGCAACGGGGACAACAACGCAGATGACTTTCTTGGATCCGTCAATTTCCCTCTGGAAGTAAGTATTTATAAAAACAATTAAAATCGTATTCACTTTAATTCATAAAACATATCACTGTTTCAAATAAAAATATTCAAATTACGTCAATTTGAATGTAAAGAACCTATAGAAGTATTTCGTCTTATCCAACAGCCTATTTATAAATAGGATGGGGCATGGATCGTAATTATACTTCGAATCAACCACACTATAGAGTTAATTGGTTTGAATGAATGCTTAATAAAATGTAACTACATTTCAAAAGAAAACTAGTATTTTAATTCTTGGGTTGATAGCAGAACTAGCAAGAATCTCATGTGCAAACCGATAAATTGCAACATAGTTATAAAACCCTTTAAAACTAATAGTTGCATAAGAAAGATATTCAGTGAAATTTAAAAGTAAAACATATAATTTCGTAAGACTATACAGCTTCTTTGAGATTTCCCAATTTGTGAGTTGCGACACTGTTATACATATGTTGCTATATTGTGGCGTCATTTTAATACATACGTTGCGATATTTATACGCAGGGCAAAAGCCGAAAGTATCTTTCTAGTTTTATTTCGCTAGTACTAATAAATATTGTTTCATTTTTTTGTACATTAATGTTCATATTCGGAAGAAATACATTTAAATAAATGTCCCTCTTTAACTACCTCTGAACGTTTCATACTACAACTTGAAATACTTTTATTTGTTAACACCATTTTAAACGCTTCCTAAGTTATGACTCCAATTTAAGATTAGTGATTTGTATTTTATAATCCTTGAAAAAATGTACATGGGAGTTTTAAAAAAGCTGTATACCCGCATATATGAAAATTATTTTTGGTTTGAAACAAATCTTTTTGTACCCAAATACTTTGTGTATATGCTTTGTGCATTCCACTTGCTGAAAATGCTTCAATTCTCTTATCAAAGCTCTAAATGTTATACCACAACATTAAAATCCCTAGATAATAACATCAAATTATGTTCTTCGTACATTCCAGCTACAACAGATCTATAAAAACACATAATATCGACCTTTAAAGCGCGCATAGGAAACTATTAACTTCTATAAGTACTTTTTGCGGAATAAATATGGTAGTAACCGGTCGAAAGTTTCTTTACGACAGAAAATACTGAATATTTTGATCAGAAATATGCAACTACTCGTACAGCAATAAAGTAATAAAATACAGAATTAACTGCGCTTCAGCCACTTAAAGTAAGGTATGCATGTTTACTTTTAACTTTAATTGAAAAATGGTACAATTATTAACTGATGTTTCCATGCCATTTAAACCATTCATGCTTTCAAAAGACCAGCAACAGCAATGTACATTGACCTTTAAATTGTGTTTAACACTTTCGAGGCTTTGGATCCTACCCCCAGTTTTGAGTTTTAAATAAATTCATTTTAATTGCCTTGATGTTTAAATTAATAAACTTATCAGTACATTTCTAATATTTGTAGAAAAAGTTACTAATTAAAAGCCTGAATTAAACCTTAAATAAAAGCTCCCTTTTTATAGAGTGGTAATTGGGGGAAAAACCGCTACAGCATTGTTTCAATTCGAGACTTGAGATTGAATGACAGCGTGTCTCTAAACCAAAGTGTCTCTGTGTAAATCCAATGGGAAAAATCTGATTTCCAGAGCCTCATTTCTTCTGCGTCATGCAATATTTTTATAAATGGTTTTTATATGATAAATGTAGCTGACTTACAGGTATCGATAATCACACTTTTTATACTTTTCCTCACTTGTATAGTCTCCATCTTTTTGAGACTAGGTTCAATTTTTTTTAATTTTCAATACAAAATTTTACAACAAAATAGCAGCAGATTTAAAAAATTAGTACTATAGAGCTCAGTAAATCAGCTACACTCCTTGCCAACCTAAGTTAGTTCCATAAATTATTTGTGAATCCATCCAGAAAACATGTTTAAAACATTAATTTCGTTTAAGGTCTAACAGATTTGAATATAATTTGAGAAAATTTAGCAATTTTATCATAATGAAAAGCGTATTTTAGTTAAATTGTATTCAGATAATTTTGTATGTAAATATTACCTTACAAGAGTTTCTAACTAACTGACCAACAGCGCTTTTCCCTCTGCTTTTTACTCTTTGTTTTTACCCAAGTTAGGTTGGTACGGAGTGCACATTTAGACCCGAGAATCATTCTGTCTCATTGGCCTTGTTCAGAAAAATGGCCTGTTTCACAGAACTAATGCAACTAATTAACTTTCAAATCACAATATCTCACAGAATTGATTTATAATAAAAGATAAAGTTTTCAAATAGCCATAGCGTTTTCGAAAGACTTTAACCCTATAAGAATTTTAGAAATCAGTTGTTAACCCTCTGATGGATACAAACGTACAAATGTCAAAACCGACAGTTTAAAAAAAAACTATCAGAACCGACAGTTTTTCCGGCAGGACACTTAATTTTTTTTAAAAAATTATAAATTAAACTAATTTTTAAAAATTTTAAATATGGAAGAATCATTGATAATCAACTTCTACAGAAATATAACTTTTAAAAGTTAAAGAAATTGATCTTTTTATTAAAAATCAAAAAAAAATATTTTCCTGCAGCCAGAAAAATTTTAAACCTCAAACATCCAATTTGCGTATCCGTCAGAAGGTTAAAAACTGGTATTTTTCCTATAATATTGGGGGGGGGGTTGCTTTTTTTTTCATACCCTTCATAAAAACCGTGTGACCATAAGTCGTGAAAAATGCTGAAATTTTAAAGCGATATATTAACGATATTGTCATTTCAAACACAACGCATTTGAAAAATGTTGAAATTTTAAAGCAATATTTTAACGATATTGTCATTTCAAGCACAACGCATTTGAAAAATGCTGAAATTTTAAAGCAATATTTTAACGATATTGTCATTTCAAACACAACACATTAAGTCTACACCCCTCTTCTTACCCTTTATCTAATGACGGAACGTTAAAAAAACCGCTGTTTCACTTTTCATTATTCAATTTGGTGAAAACTGGGAAAGATGGAACTGTTTGATCGACATGTTCGGTTTTAGGCCATTAAGGTCTAAAGGTAAAGTAAATTCTTCCTAAAACTTTTACTTTAGTTATCCTGCGTCAACTCGTGATGCCTTGACGGTACTTAAAAGTACCACTTAAAAAGCCGTTGTTTCAATTTTCATTGTTCGTGTGAGGGAAAAAAAGATGGTAGGGAGCTTTTATTAATGCCGTATGTGCGAGTTTCAAAACATTCGAGACTTAAAAGGTAACACATATTCATTTAACAAAATGTCATTTTTAGACAGGCACAATAATTATTATAATTGAAATTAGGAATTATATTACAATAATTTGTATTGTAATTTAGGAATTATAAGGAGACCGTTAGAAAGGAAGAAAAAATAAAATAAATTCAAAACATAAAGCGTACTTTATTTCCCAACATTTTAAACCATTTTATATTCTAATTAAATGCAATCACTAACATTAAAACATTCAAAGACAAATTATTTTAATTAAAACCTAATTCGGTGCATAAAGGGTTAGCAAACGGTACAACGATTTCCACCATTTAAATATATTACAACAAATTTTATTTCATGAATTTCAATCAATGTCAAAGTAAACTTTATTTTCTCAAAAATAGTTAAGTTTAATACATTTTAGTTAGATTTGCTAGGGCAAATTATAAATATGAATCAAATGAGCAGGGACGAAAAAAATTAAATAATTATTTTACATTTTAGCATAAAAATATATTTAAAAAAAAAACTTTGTCGATAATAAATGGTCTAGAGTTTTTTATGAAGTATTTTTAACCTAATTCAGTGACTAAATTGTTAAAATTATTGTGACATATGTGTATGGTTGGTTGTGTGCTCTTCCAGATAGTTGGCTCCAACGGTTTGGATAAATGATTAAAATTATGTGACATTATTGTATGGTTGGTTGCGTGATCTTCCAGATAGTTGACTCCGACTGTTTGGATAAATGGTTCAAATTATGTGACATTATTACATGGTTGGTTGTGTGCTCTTCCAGATAGTGTGCTCCAACAGTTTGGATAAATGGTTAAAATTGTGACATTATTGTATGGTTGGTTGAGTGCTCTTCCAGATAGTTGGCTCCAACGGTTTGGACAAATGGTTAAAATTATGTGACATTATTGTATGGTTGGTCTCTTCCAGATAGTTGGCTCCAACGGTTTGGATAAATGGTTAATTGGATAAATGGTTAATTGGATAAATGGTTAAAATTATTGTGGCATTATTGAATGGTTGGTTGTGCGCTCTTCCAGATAGTTGGCTCCAACGGTTTGGATAAATGGTTCGCGTTGGAGGGTCGCAACAACCGCTCCAACGTGCAAGGAAAGGTTCACCTGAAGCTGCAGCTCGGCACTCGGGAAGACCGTGGTGTGCTCACGGGCAACGATAATGAGCGAGAGGTGCTGGAGCACCAACAGCTCATTTGGGTCATGGTCACTCACGAGTTGCAGTGTTTTCAGGTGAGTTATTGTTTCTTCTTGTTTTTGAAATATCGATACAGTTTTTGAATCGATCTGCTTTTATTTAGATTGTTTGATAATAAATTTATTGCAATAGACCTAAACCCGTTTACAATGGTTGGCAGAATCTATGCATAATACTATTACACAATAATAACACAAATCTATTACAAGGGTACCTATAAAAAACAAATGAAATAGAAACACTTAAATACATAAAAAGAGACAAAAGGAAGTACACTAACTGTCAATTTCATCGAAGCTTAAGGTATATCGATACAATTAAAACTAAAAACTTAACTCCTCGGCGCAACAGCCCATTACTGAGTCAAGGCCTGAAGTGTCCAATTCAGCTTACGTGACAAGGGCTCTGGGGTGCGAGGCATATGTCCCGGTAAGGTGGTCAGCCTCACGCGGAACCAACAGCGTTTAGTTCCCAAGCATGTTTAATACTCATTTTATCGGCCCACTTAAAAGATGAAAGGCTGAGTCAACCTTGCCCAATCAGGGACTCGATCCCCGGACTTGCGGGCGTGGCAATGCGAAGCCCTACCACTAAGCCACTGGGCCTTCAAATGTTTCAATACAATTACACTGTAAAAATAATCTTAATTTTAAAGAAAAATATCATATTTACAGAAAAATCTCTATTTTTCTATTAACAGTTTTTTTCTGTAAATTTTTTTTCAATGTCGTAGACTTTTATAAAAGCGGGGGTGAATTATTATTTAATCTAGTTTTCATTGATGACTTGAACTTCTATTTTTGTATTCATAGATACATGCACTTCATTTTTTTTGTAGGGTAAGCCTTGCCAGTGGGCTGGAGACTTACCCCAGCAAGCCCTTACTATCTTACATCAGCATGCGTTGCAAGGTGATATAACCGATTGTCAACAAGCAGTTTGGTGAGAATGATTTTCAAACTCCTTTATACAGATTCTAGTTGCGAAACTAACTTACACCAAAGTATAACTAATGTTTAGGGTCCGGTTCGTTCATTGGTGACTTTTTATGATGGTAGATTTAATTGGGCGATATCGCCTATGACGAGGCTGGACCTTATATCCTAGTTATACTTTTGGAGGAAAGGATTAGTTTTCACCTAATTTTGTAATTGTCTAATTTTGGCCCGTAATTTTGTTTAATTAAACTCTTCTTTATAATTAGTTTTTATCTAGTATTTGGTTAATGTTTGTAGAAAAAAGGATAATATTAAATCACACAATCTTTATAAATATTTTAAAACAAATACAGCTTAAACAATATCATACAGAAGTCATAATTTTCTATAAGTATAGCTTTTTGTTTGCAATTTAATACTAAATATTTAATTCTGGTATAATATAACTGAGGAATGTTGTTCAGTTTTAAGTTAAATCAATGTTATTTTGCGCTTAAGATAAACTCAAAATTTCCAAATAAAAATCAAATATAATATCTGTAAGAACCATTAAAATTTGAAATTTTAACTACTCTTATGGAACAAAATTCCAATACAATATCGAAATAGGCTTTCCAATACACCATAAAATAAATTTTTTATTAGGAAACTTATGTAATATATAAGTTACTAAGCTTTATCATTTGGACATTTCATCTAATGTCTGGAGCTTCTATATTTTCTTGTTTTCATTTTCTTCGTCTGTATAGTCGGAAGTAAGAACTATGATATATTGATTACAAGTGTAACAATATGAAAATGTTTTATACCTATCTATTTCTTTACGCAGCCAATGGATTTCTTACTTTCGTAAGCATAAAGAAGTTGTTTTGGATTATTCTTTGCTTTATCAACATTTAGAGGAAGTAAATAGCACTTGGGAGAAAAATGAAGAAACTCTTTCTATTGAAGCTGTACGTATACATATTGTTTGTTATAAGAAAACACAGAAAATAGACTTGAACATAAAATTTAACAATATCAGGGGCCACAGACAGATGTATACTTAAACTCTCACAGCCCTCGTTATAATGTTTGTCTAAATCATTTATTTAATGCTTTTTAATGTTTAAATTTGCTATTGTACAACTTTTAAAACCATTTACTTAAGAAAAGTAGCTTAATATTTTTTACCAAACAATTAAGTACTTCAAAGTTACAATAGCATAAAGTTAAACAGGTTAAGACACCTTTGCAAATTTGCTTATTCGTCAATAATAAAGGGTTAAACGAAAATGTAGCATCTTTTAAACGTAATATATACATTGTACAAGCTCCTCCAGCTTTATGATGTAAGATTTCCCCACACAAAAAAATAACCACAAAAATAAGCTTACATCTCAAAAAAGTAGTCAACTTCCAAACCATAACTATTTTTCCACTGTGGAATAAAGAATAAGCTTATCTCTACAAAATGCATATTTAGACTTGCTGCCTCCAATTTAAAGTTGGAATTTAGCTGCTATTACTGGAGTAAAAAATCACTCATACCGTTGTGAAACTTCTGTAGTAGTATTTTGTGTATTATTTTATCCAAGGGAAACTTTGCCTTAAGGCGAAATTTGATCTTACAGTTTTTCGATTACAAGAGCGTTCCTTTAACAACCGCTCAACTCTGGTTGTATAAAATCCACAAAACAATTCAAACTTATTCTTTTTCGTTTCATAGCCGGGATTTCACTGGAAAAATAAGAATTTATGTAGCATCATTTGCTATAATCATGACAAACTTAAATTTTTTGTTCACAGTTAATGTAAAAGAAAGATATTTACTTTAAAAATTCCGCTTTTGCTAGCAAACTATGCGTAAAAGAGGTATGAAATCAATTATGTGTTTTGTATTGGATGTATTATAAAGCCTGCAGTTTTCCAAAAAGCTATTGAAAAGGAAATAATCGTCATTCTAATTACAAAGAAATTATTCATGCATTAATTTGATTTCAACAAGTTTTTTATCATTTCACAGACTGAAAGTTTATCCGAATCTTTCGAGGAATTTATTGCCCATTGTTTGAATTTGTTATCTCAACACCGAACACAGTTTCCTGCCAACAATACCGTTTCAAGGCATAAGCTGAAGTTTATGTTGAAGTAAATATTGAGTTTTCACTTATATTTGTTTTCAAGACAAATAAAGGGTGGCAGTTTTAAAAGAGGCCTCAATCAACAATCAGTTATTCGTTTTGAAGCCTCTTAAAATTTCCACCCTATATTTCTCTATATAATGTGTAAAATAGTTTTGTAATAATATACTAAAGGATGAAAATTTTATCATTGTCTTATGAATTAAAATTTAAACTATATATAATTTTTATTTGAAGAAAAATACGAATAAAAAGAAATTTTAACCTGTAATATTTTTCTTCAAAATTTAATTTCTTTAGGACTTTACTTTTTCACAATTTTATATTGTGATACCTCAAACACAAATCAATATTAGATGAATAAAAAAATGACGTAATAATTTTTTAGGTAATTTAATAACCTTAAAAGCAAAACATATAACTTAAAAACTATTACCGATTCTTAGCTTGGAACGTGAAAGCCAGATTTATGTATGTATATATGTGTATGTATTTAAAAGTTACGATTAAAAAAAATCTTTAAATTTTAGTTTAAAAATTAAGAGGTTTAACCCTGCTTCTCACCATTTCATTCTGGATGCATAGTAATTATTACCAAATTTTAGAATAAAAAATAAAAGTTGGGACAGAAAGGGTTAGTTAAATCTGCTAAAAAAGTTAATGAAAATGGTTAATTTTTGGCTTTTGAAAGTTTAGAACTATCTAAAAAAAGTGTTTCGAAACTTTTTTTATAACTTTAGTGTATGGAAGCAGTTCTAGGTAACGTTTACTGTTACAAAAACCTACTTGTTTAAATTATGAGCTAATAAACGTGGTGTAGGAACTAAAATGTTTCGATTAATAAATTTATTCAGAACTCGTCGTTTGGATTGACTGTGTCTATTCGCAATTCAGTGGTGGCGACATCTGTTGGTTATTTTAATGACTTTTGTTGCAGCGCTATCTGATAGCAAAATATTGCAATAAAATATTCACAAAATCTTGAAAATACATTGAAACTTCTATTCATTTCAAACTTTTTCAAAGAAATTTTTTACTATGCCTGTGAAATTAATATTTTTTTTATTTCTTATTACAAAGGGACGGGGTGGAGAATAACACTTAAAAACGCTTCCGACTAGCCATTTTTGTACTAAAACACTTTTTCAAATTTGTGTTTTAGAAGAAAGTGGACCATATCAGAAGTCAACTTTGATCGCTGTTTAACCCTTTCAGTCCCAGTGATGCCATTTGGCATCATCATTTTTTTATAATGTTTATGTCCCGTTACGACATCCAAACACACACCATTCAATTCTTCATACTTTGTTCTATTAGATAATATTTTACATTAATCTCAATAGAAGTCGGAACTACTATTTTTTTTATTTAGAAAAAGCTAACAAGCGTTTCACCTGATGTTTGAAAAGTTCACTTCAGTTCCACATATTTAAAACACAATTTAAACTATTTCGGTTAAAATAATTACTAACTTTTTTTTAATAATATGGTCAGATACCTTAAAATATATAACTCGAAGTGTTTTTAGGTAATACATATATTTTTATTTTGTTGTTTTCCAAAGTTAAAAAATTTTGGCATCATTTCAAAAACCATATACAAAATTTAAATGAATTTTTTTCTAATGGAACTCTTATTTTTGACCTAAAGTAAGCTTATTTTGTGAATATCAGATGTTTCTGTAGTGTAGTAAAGTTTTGGGACTGAAAGGTTTTTTAACTACATAAATATATTTCTAGGTGCTTAAATTTCTTATCTGGAATAGAATGTTTCAAAGAACTATTCCCTTTTCGTACAGAGATTCGCATCGACGTATCCAGTAGTTTAAAGGTACGATATTTCAAAAGATTACTTTAACTGTTCATTTCACATAATTTTATTTTAGAATTCAGTTTGGAAGTAACATTGTTTAAAGTTAATCTTTCTCATTGCAGAAAGGAACTGTCGACTGGCTGAAAGAAATCCGTGGAGTACCAGTAAGTCGTAATAATTATATTACTAACTAGCAGTAGTGAATTTTAGTAATTATTTTAATCGAAATAGCTTAAATAAGGTTTTAAATATGTGGAACTGAAGTGAACTTTTCAAAAATCAGGTGAAACGCTTGTTAGCTATTTTCTAAATAGAAAAAATAGTAGTTCCGACTTCTATTGAGATTAATGAAAAATATTGTAGAATAGAGCAAAGTGTGAAGAATCGAATGATGTGTATTTGGATGTCATACGGGACGTAAACATTTGGGAAAAAATGTAGAAAGTGATGACGCCAAATGGCATCACTGGGACTGAAAGGGTCAATGTAATAACTGTTTTTTGGAAAGTTATTTTTATGAAAAATGTTTTCGTCAAAACATTTAATGTTTAAAATAACATCATGGATTTATATCATACTAGCAGTATGGTCCCGCCTTACTGGGAACCCGTTAACTTCGCATTGCCTCCTTTTAGAGGCATGCTTACTTGTGAAAATACTCTCAAAATCAAAACAAAATTAAATTCGTGTTGGCGCAACTTAAAAAAGAAAACACTAATAGAGGATGAAGCAGCCTTAGGGCGAGCGCATATCTCAACCAAACTCAATCAATCAAACTAATAGAGGATGGCGTCAAGCCCCCGCTTCGGCCCGGTCCATGTATTTTCAAACCCTGTTATGGTCCCGCAATCCCACGTGGATGACGTTTTTTTTTTAAATCTAATTATATTAATTAAAAATCACAATCAAATATGAAAAAACTAAGCCTCAGGTGCACACTTAGGTATTAAAAGGAATCTATATTAAAAATTTCGAAATTTTTAGAGCAGTCTAAGTAGGTCTTTTGCGATCCACAGACATACGCACAGACAGACAGACTGACAGACAGACAGACTCTTTCTTTTATTATTATAGATTGGAAAAATGGCCACTGGACAAAGAAGATAAAAAGTAGAAAAAAATTAAATTTTTGTTAATAGTAACAATGATAATGCATCAGTTTCAAATTGTTTAAAAAATAGTTTGACACATGAAAAATTTATCATCAAGAAGGATGGCCAGTTCCTTAAAGCTAATGCAATAATTTTGAAATCGCGACCTCTGTGAGAGTATTGCTTTGCCATGTAAGCATTTTCCCCCCACCAGGTACGAGAAAAATATTTAAAGTCAATAGAATAGTTAATATTTAGTTTTTTTTCTGATTTAAATTTAAGTTTTTTACCTTCATCTTTCTAAAATAATCCTTCCAACAACGAAAGAATCTTCTGTTAAAATAAGCGTATGAGGTGCGAGGACCCTGCACTCGTGCTCGTAAAATCTGTCCGTGGAATGAAACTTCTTTTGTCAATTTAGATTGGTTGGGTTCAATCTCACTACCTATCAACAGCATTAGCGTTGACTTGAGTGCAACATTATTAGATGTTAATTAATTGCGTTGTTACTCATAAGCAAATAAAAACTCTAATTCCAATTTATAAATTAGCACATAGTTTTGGTGCTGTCATCTATCAAATATAAGTGGAACTAACTATCGTTCACTGTTCTATTGGTTTTTAAATAAATGGCGAACATTTTCTCTATTTGTTAATGTTTAGACGTTTTTAATAGACATTAATACAAATCGGTGATTCATTTTAATTTCTAAGAAGCTGGTAAGTACTTATCACAAGATAATTGAGAATTATTTTATGGAAAAAAGGGTGCCAATTCTTAACCATAAACAATTCAGAAACATATCTTCTATAAAATATAAATAATAATAATGCTTGAATATCGTCTGTAAACTTAAAAACTAAAAATATAATCTTATATTTTTTGTAATTTTAAGTTTATTTTGCATTATAGAAGAAGTCTGAAAATATAAAAGACTTTATTAACTTTGTGGACACAATGAATGCTGATCTTCAGAAGGGCCGGAATTTCTATCAACTGACATTTGAAATGTAAGTATAATAAGAGTAAAGTATTGATTAGAAATAAGAAGCTGAAATAAACGATTCTATTGTCAAACGAGGTGGTAAATTTTAACGAAAGATAACTAGTATTTCATCGTAATAATTAAAACTTTTTAATATATTTAATATTAATGTTGGTTTTAATCACACTAGAATATGTTTTAAAAAACTACGCTGTATTCATCTACGATAAACACATTAGATCGGCTGATAAATGTAGTTTTATCAAAAGTTTATCTAAGAGCCACATCAATTTATTTTTTATTATTCAATTAATTTTCCACTATTGTGAATGATACATTTCAACGTGTATCGGAAAGAACTGTTGTTCGTGCGAATGAATTTGAAATTTACGCAACCTCCCCGTTATTTTCTTGAAAAGATTCAGTTTCCTGCAGGTAAAAGATACTATTAAGAATTTAATATGCTAATAAATGCATAAGAACTATAACGTTTAAAAAAAAATAATAAGCATAAGTATATAAAATTTCAAATATATATTAGTCAATAGTCATACATCTCTTCATCATCTTCTCGCAACAAAGGTGACACAGGTAAAATTCATAATCCTCATGAATATTATATTGTAGAAACATATGAAGGCACACAATCATTTACGGTGACTATATTTTCTAGTAAATTTCATTTATTTTAACCAGTAATGTTCTTAGATTGTATCCCAGTAACTTCTTTCCTTAAAAACGTAGGAACAATCTCCCACATAAGGCCATTAGCATTAATGGAAATGTCAAAAAAAATCCATTTGAATGATAAAAACGGAACGGCTGTCGCCAAAATCTTTTACTTGTTTCTAAAGTTCACGCTACTTGGATTTGGTACCCAGATTCGATCCATTATTCGTTAAACTACTTAAAAACTGCAGGTTCATTCGTACACCATTTCATAGCTGATGAACGCCACGTTCTTGAGGGAAAATTAAAATCCAAAGTAGATTTGCTAGATAAGACGGCCTGCTGGTCTATCCGCAAAGAATGTTCTGTGGTTGTAATGATTTCACACGACCAAGCCGTTAAACGAAAACACAACTTTAATAATTTCCGATCATTAACAAAGCATAAAAATAAAAAGGTAGCTACTCGTAACAAATTAAATCATATCGAGTAAGTTTAAAGAGAGAGTTTGCAAACATAGTCACGGTATATATACAGAAACTGTTAGTTACAGGTGCAGGTAAAGAGCAATAATTTGCATATGGATAAACTAGATCCGCCACATAGCTATGTAAATTTGAAAATGCCAAGATTTTTTTTCAGAACATTTAAAAAATTGCAAAAGTAAGAACCGCGATTAAGAAAAATTGATAATAATTAAAATATAAGATAATATCTTGATAAATATTAACTATGCCATTGCATTAGATATCTGTGGTAATTAGGTAAAGCAGATAGCAGCCTATTCCCTTTTTAAGGCCACGCAACATACAAAGTTTCGAATTTTTCTCTGCGTAAAATTAGAACGATAAATTAGACGAAATTCTCCATTTTATACATTTTAGAATGTGTGTTTAGTTAATTCTTATTAATATAAACTTAAAATTGTGTGTGCGTGCGTGAGCGCGCGCACTTATTCATACGCATTCATAAAGTCTCTGTAAAATCTACTTGTGTTCTATTTTACTGTTCCGTGTTTTTGAAATAAGTAAGAGATTTGATTCTTTCATTCCTCATCATTTGTTACTCATTTAATTATTTAAAATTAAAGACGAATGTTTGTTAACATTTTTACGACATTAAACACTTTGAATCACTGTCAAATATTGTGTTTATGTGACATTAATATGGTGAACACAGTAAAATTATCCTTGGTTAATGGTAAGTAATGTCTTTTTCCTTCCACGGTCCTATATCGGCATATACCATAAAGTTTTCGCTGTCTCATCCGAAGCCGTTTGAAAATATGACCTTGGCACTCAGCCCCCTCTGAGTAGTTATATTTATATGAGATGTAATATAACACTTAAAACATTTAGTTATTACTTTAAAAAAAAACTTCCTTCATTACGTCTTTTAGATGAAATACATTTTCGCCGCTACCGATAGTCTTAGTGAAGCAATTGAAAAAGAAATAATGAGATTAAATGTTGTAAAGTCAGTTGAATTGATGATTTTTTGGAAAATTCATGCAAGAAGTTATAGAATGTTCAGTGCTGCAAGTGGGGGTAGACGCGGGGTGACGCGTCACCCCACTTTTCAAGAAAATGGCATCCATCCCCCCACTTCTTATATCTCTCAAATCCATAATTAATAGAGGGGTGGGGTGGGGTATGGCATTCTAATTGAAGGCATACCACCACTTAGGCATACTCACCACTGAGAATTTTTTCAATTACAGTCATTTGATGACTATAATTGACGCGAATAATACGTACTGGTATTACAAAAACACTTAAGGGCGTAGAACATTCATTTATTATTTATAAATTATAAATTCATAGTATATAGCTAATAAATTTATAGTATTCATCACATCATGTTTCTGCAAGAAGATAAGTATAAGTGAAGATCTAGTTGCAAAACTCATATTCTCTAAAGTTTAACTAAAATAAAAGGTCCGGCTCGTTCATTGGCACTTCGTCCGATTGAATTTACGATCGTCAAAAGTCGCCCGGAAACGGGCCGTACCCTATATCTTATTTATACTTTGGAGAAGTTTGAGTTTTGTATCTAGATTCAAACAAACTATTATTATTTAAAAATATATACGTATGCTGAAAAAACTTGTATTGGACTAAAGGGTAATATTTATATTTTTCTCTTTTTTTTATTGTAACAGGATCGAAGTAAATTTCGGTGCCGCTGTCTATAGGCAGATGTCAAGATGGGTAAGTTCAGTTTTTTTGCGTGCTGAATCAGTTAGAAACTGAATTAAAAGTTATTTTTACCCTAAAATGAAAATTGTAAAACTATTTTTTCTCCCTTTTTGATAGATGCTTACTTTGAAGCATAGATAGTATTTTATGAATATATTTAATAATTATGCTGTAGTGTCATATGCTTTTGTTTGCTAATTATTTACATGCAATGTATTTTGTTTGCATAGATTGTTTAGTGTAATTAGACCTGACTCAGTTTTTAACTATTTAATTACTACTACAGGTTCTTTTTCTAGCATGATATGTAATGAATATGTATTTCTATAACATGCAGCTCATTGAAGAAATAAAGTATAAAATCGGAGAAGTGGTAAGTTAATTAAAGTGCAATTGATTGAACTTGATTTGTTTAGAAGCAAATAGAAAGTGCAAAGTAATTGAATTCACCTTGCAATTCGTAAACTTAATCTTCAAGCCGTACTTGTTACAAATTGTTTTAAGTTTATTATAGAAATAATATGTGAAAAATAAAGTCTCAATAACTTAGCGCGAATATGCTAATTTTTTGGATTAAACTTTTAATTTTTTTACAAAAAAAAATTGAGTATCTGTATACTAATTTTGGTCTTCGCACATCAATGTACATATACAGAGAGTGATCCAAAAATGAAACCATTTAATACTACGTTGCATTAAGCAGGTATAATTATTTTTGGATCATCTTGTATGTTTATTGTAATGAAGAAATTCAATTATTATTCTTTCAATATTTAAATTCTAAGAAACCAAACTAAATTCTAAAATATTCTGAGACACACTTATACACAGTTATGCATATCCAAAAACAATACATATATATTTCGATTGACTGCGTGTATATACTGATACCAATTAAAATGGTAGCATTATTTAAAAAATATATATACAATTTTTATCAAATCAATATTATTTATATATAGGCATGCCAAACAGTTGGAGACACAACTTACTATTATACACATCAAACTAGAGAACAAATCAACAGGTTTCTTTCCAAGTTGTCAGGAATCGAAGTATTTGAATTGCACATTGTTCTTCAAGAATTTAGCAGCTTCAAATCTTGCCTCTCAGAAGAGTAAGTTTTGTACTTTTTTTGAAAAAAATTGTTCACAGTTAAAAATGTAAAATAGAGTAAAACATCAACTAAAATTTTTATTAATTTGTTGTGCAAATTAATTCATGGGAATAAAATTGTAGTAGCTTGTAGAAACATTGAAATGTATTAAATACTCCAAACACTAAACATATCTAAACATATCTGAAATATATACTACCGTGATCAAAAAGTTCCCGGAATAACCAACGTGAAGCGCTCCTATCGTTTCGATTTGAGTTTTTTTTTTTTTTTTTGTTAAGTTGGTACATCTGTTGTTGATATTCCCTCCAAATCTTAGCGTCATAGCTTGACATTTGCAAAAGTTACGTAGCCAAGATTGCATCTATATCTGTGTGTTTTTCGATTTTTTACAATTTTAGAAATTGACTTAAATTTTCAACAACGAACTTGTATCAAATTTTGCGGGTGGATCGATAGGCAACGTTTACCAGTGGCACGAGCGGTTCAAAAGTGGTCGGGAGTCAATCGAAGATGATGAATGCAGTGGACCATCGACATCGAAAACCGATGTAAACATTGATAAAATAAAAGGTCAATAACCCCAAAAAAGGTTGGCTAATAACCACAAATTAACCATCAGAGAGATAGCGGAAGAGAAAACATTTAATATAGATCCGTCTGCAAAATTTGATACAAGTTCTATGTTGCAAATTCAAATCCATTTCCAAAAAATCGAGAACATACACAGAGATAGATGCACTCTTGGCTACGTAACTTTTGCAAACATCAAGCCATGACGCTAAGATTTGAAGGGAATATCAACAACAGATGTACCAACTTAACAAAACAAAAAAAACTCAAATCGAAATGATGGGAGCGCTTCACGGTGGTTATTCCGGGAACTTTTTGATCAAGGAGTATACATTATTTGAAATTACTACTTTCAGGGATCAGGCCAGCTTGCCAGTCTCGTATTGCCATCAATGGTTTGAAGACTATATTACAGAATGGTTTACTATTGCTAAAACTAAAATTAGGGGCCGAATTCACTTTGCCATGGAATTCGACAAAGTTAGTCTGTGTTTATTATTAAATTTTTAAAGCATGTAACTTTTTAAAAGTATGAATTAGACTCTGGGTAACCTTAAGAAAAAAATAGCGTTAACGCTTTATCTGATATTTTATAATCTTCAATCATTTTTCATGTTTGAAGAAATTGATTACATTATTTGTAGGAATTAAATACCCAGCCACAAGGAGTAGTTATTGACGTGCAAGATGAAGGACCAAAGGTAATTTATGAAAAGACTTAATTTTTTTATTGTCTTAGTCGATTTTTCTTCATATTTTTTAAGTGAAAAAATATATATTATGTAAAAAAAACTTACTTGCATCATAGTCGAAAAACAATTGAATAACTAGCATCCTTACCTTACAACAGAAAGAAATAGGTAAAATTTGTTTCCCTTACAAAAATTCTTTAAGAAATTTGGCCTTTAAGAAATCGGCCTTTAAGAAATTACTTTAAAAGTTAAAATTATCATAATATTTTTCTATTCATTAATGTATGACTGAGAGATCTGACTAACAAAGAATGCTTAACGAGTTTTTAAACTGCTAGATTATATTGTTTTAACTATAAACTCTTTGCAGCCTCAACCTGCCCTAACTGTCCCACTTAAAGTCAAATACAGCTCGTCTTCTGTAGAAGCAGTACAAGCTTTCAGTCAAGTAAGTATTACGGGTTTTTTTCTATATAACTTGTGTTTTATGCATCACAATATAAATTACATACGCAAAATAATATATAAAAATATGTTTGAATAAAACATTGCTGAAGAAATAATTGTACTTAACCTATAGAACTATTATTAAAGTTATTACAGGTATTAAAGTCAAAAAGATTATTTGAATTAAAACTTCACTCTTATCGAATAAATACCAGTAAAAAACATCATGTTTTTTTTTCAAAATACTGAAAAACCGTTAGTTTTTCTGAAAGAATTTTTCTATAGTTTTTTCATAAATGTGTCTTAGAGTTCCGAATGTTTCCCATTAACAGCATTTTTAATTGTGTAACTTCTTTTTTCGCTTCTTTAGAAAAATTACAAATAATCAATGTGATTTAATTGTCGTGAATTATTCTATACTTTATACTCAACTGGTATGATTCCAACTAAACCATCTGACTAGTTTTAATAAGCTCATTTGGATATAAAAGAGGAGATTTCTAATATTAATTCATAAATCTGCTAGAATTTCTTATTCATGAATCATTCTTGTTGTGAACTGCTGCAAGATTTTACGCAAGCATTTATTGATAATTTTTATTGATAATTTATTTTTAACAAAATTAAATATCATTTCTTGTTTTAGATTACAAAGACTAAACAATTTTTTTTAAAGTAAAATTTAAAAAATTTTTAATTAAGTTTTTTAGAAGTTACTTTTTTTTAAAGTTTTTTTTTTTACCTCAATGATTTTCCTTTTTTATACCAGTTGCGAGAATTTTGGCATCAGTTATTATGGCCTGACAAATATACTGCATATCCATTTATTCTCTTAATTGTGGAGGTAAGTTTAAAAACAATTAATGCATTTCACAGTTACTTTTAACTGTACAAATATTTATCTCAGCAAATGTTTAGATTAAAAAAATCTGGTAAGTGTATACCCGATTTTTTTTAATGTTAAACATTTACATGAAATATGAAAATGCCAAAGTGTAAAACTAAACATTTAAATGGAGATAAGTTTATCTTTAAAAAGTATGTTAATTTTTATTTATTTAGCAGCAGAGTGAGGAAATGTACTGAAAACTCTTCAGTTACGACAGTAAATATGTTGACAAAGAGATTTTTACGCTATTTCACTTCTTGGAGGGTACACAGTTTCATTTTTAATTACACCCGTTCATTTTTATTGCTCTGCAGTAGAAGACTTTCGTGCAAATATTTGCTTTGGCAGGTTATCAAAACGTCTCATGAGCGATGTAACTCTATTGCAAGCATATGTCACGTGAGTGTGTGTTGTGTCTGTCTCACTTGTCGGAGGTTTATAAGCGGGTCTCTGACCAAGCACACAAGCCAGAAAATATATGTCTACCAACCAACCAACACCCTTTCTGTGCATCTCTGAAACAACGATGCATTTCGGTGTATTTTTTCGCTTAAGACTGCCTCAAGATTGTACCGTATATCTCCGGAATACCGTAAAACGTCAAATCTAAGATATAGCTTAGGACAGAAAGAGATCGTGCAAAATTAGGTCCATTGAATCTGATGAAAATCATTAAACTTGATATAAGCTACAAAATCCCATATCTATCAATATTCATTGAATGGTTAACGCTTCGACATCTTGTTGATAGCGCAGCATCAAAATCTGCAGAAAATTATAGAAAGGATGCACGTATGTCACGTTTAACGATTCTTCTCAGTCACCAAAGGAACAGTTTTTGCATAATCTTTTTCATGCTGCAGATATGTAAAGGAATTTTCTGTTGTACTGGATTCCCTATATTCATGGTACACTCGTGGAATATTCGTAAGTAAAAATCCGAAATGCATCGCTACCTCAGAGATGCAAGGAGATGGAGTTTTAGCGCTTATCCACCGACACGTTCATTACTTTTATATCACGTTTCAAATTTCTCGTTAAAAATCACAGCAAATGTTTATATGAATCACTTCTACTACAAAGAGATAAAAAGAAATACGGCCTCCTATTTAGGTAACGCACTTGTACACCCCAAGCGGTAAAAAAGCGATGAAAATATCCTTGTAAAAATAGTTATTGTCACTACTGTACATCCCTTACACTATCCTCTAACTTTTTATAGACGTAAAATTTAAAAAAAAACTGATTTCTAACAATTAAAACACTCTCGCAAATTATGTTTTATATTCGGTCCTCATGTAATCAATTTTATTGAGCGTATTTTGTTCTGTTTTCATGCAAACACTATTTAATAAGTGTAATATTATTCTTTTTATGTCTTTAAAGGCTACTACTACTGCCGCTGTATTATACAGCAATTTGCTCTGGAAACGTTTAAGAGACGACTCAAATTGCTTTGGCGAAAAGGGATACTTTATTGTCAATAAAAAGGTATTTTTTAGTATATTTCATTTATTTTTTTTAGATAAAGTGGTAATTTAATATAGTAGTACTTTAAATTAAGAAAATGTTAAATAAAAACATTTTTTTAAAACATTATTTAATTTTTAATTAAAACTTTGTTAAGTATTTAAAGAGAATGGTGATCTATATATAATGTTCATACTTTGAGGTATGATCTATTTTTGTCACATTTGGTCACAGATGTTGAGAGTAGAATTTTTATTAAAAAAATTATGGGTTATAAGAAGATTTGAAATGGAAATTTTCATGTGTGCAAGTTCAGGCAAACAAAATAAGTGTTCTTAATTTTCGGAATAGTAGACTAGTAGTAGCATACATTAAAAAAAGTCAAGCACTTACCCTGAGAGAATCTTGTAAAATATTATCCCTTACAAGCCTAAATTGGTTGCAGAATAAAAAATAATTTTTTTATGTATTTGTTTGTGGTGCACTCTCAAAAGATAGATGCTCTAATAAATTTCTTACTTTTTGACGATCTACATTTGAGAGTGCACCACGCGACAAATATTGACGAAATGAATTCATTTTGTGGAAAATGTAAGACAGTGTGCATTGTCAAAAGCCACATGATATCTCGAGGAAATAATTGTCGTAAGGAATGAAATATGATTTAACGATTGATGAATCCTAAAAGCGAGACATTTATTTCTGAGAGTATGAGCTTTAATATTTTTTAATAAAATAAATATTCTAGTATAGATTAACCACAGAAATACTTAATTAAATCTAAGTATCCTATAACGTTTATAAGCTAATGGAATAATTCTTTTTCAAATTAATATTGTGGTATGTGTAAACATACAATTCTTTTTGTGTAGGTGATATTGTACATGAATAACTTAGAAAACGTGCTCTACGACTTAAATAAATTAGAAGAAGCTATCGGTCTGGATGATGTGCTTCAAGCAGTAATGGACAAAGAACAACAAGTTGCTGCTGAAATATTGTGTGCAAAAGTTACAGACCCGATTGAAAAAGCTCAAACTCATGTGCGAACGATGATTGATTGTTTTGTAAGGAGTGTTGCATATCATGTAAGTGAAATACTTATCGATATTCGACATTTTTTCATTTCACACGCAAGCGATAAAGCGGTCAAAAATGTACAACCGCCGCCAAAAGAAATATTTCTAATGTTAACCTTTAACTGTGTATATTGTGGATTTTTTAACTGTGTGTACCGTATTTTGTCGCCAGAAAACTCCGTTTGGCGAAATTTGCGCCGCGAAATTAAATGTTGCTATTTTTTAAAATAAAGTATGCGTTTTGGGAAATATGAATTTAGTAATAATAGTTTTTAATGAGGTTTTTTTCTACTTAGATTTTACTACATTGCCTGAATTATTTTAATAATTTAAACATGAAAACGTATTTTCTAAACGAACATTTAAACTAAAAGCATAGTATTCAAAATAAATGCTGAGGAAATTATTAAAAAATTACCAAATTTGCGATTAAGATTGCTTATTTTAAAGTATAGTTGATTTTAATTACCAAATGAAAATACAATAATATTTTTATGTGCTAATAACTTAGATTTCATGCAAATAAGTTTAAGTTTAATTAATTTATCTGCTTACCATGTTATACAAGTTATTAATAGAGTAATTTGTTGTTTCTTGCAGATGAATTTTAAAATTAAAAAACTCATGTTTCATCTAGCTTGGGGACCCGAAAAGTTGGAAGCAGAAAAGGTAATATATCTTATGTTGTTATTTACTTTTGAATTCTTATAGTTACATAAACTTTTACGACGGTTCTAGTATAAAATTTTATTTAAAAAACACTTATCTATTATTACGTATTAAATAATGTTTATTAAAATACTTAAAATATTGACATAATAACAACATACCATTACTTTTTTAACCCTTTTTATTGAACTAAATGGGGGAAATATTTTTCTGCGGAATCAAACAATGGAAACAAGTGAAATTAAGTCTTAAAGAATATAAAGTTTTCCAAAAGCTTGTGTTCAGTGAAATTTTTCATTTATATCTATTATTCCAGAGCTCAATGTTCGACTTCAAATATGGATTTTAAATGTGAATTTTATTAACTGCTATCTTTTTATTATAACTTTGTGTTTAACTGTTCTTGATTGTTACAAACAAATATACAAATACGAGATTTTAAACAATACATTTATAGTAATGTATCTCTGACCTGTAAATATTAAATTCATTCATGTTCACTTGAGAATTGAATTAATGCGCTTATTTTTCAGTCCATTGCTCCTCTTTTGGGATACTTAGAGAAAATATTTATACAGCTCAAAGACCATTTCTTACACACTATTTATCAAAAACTTGTAAAAGCTGCTTGGATAAAAATACTTGAAGAATATTCTTCAACGACTACAAAGAATATAAGGGTAGGTGAATTTCTCTTTACCCGTTTTCTTATAAGCTATTTTTAGTAAATTATAAATGAAAATAACCAACAAAAAGTGGTGTCCTCTAAAAATAGTATTCTGGGGCTATTTTTTTAAAAACCTTTACTAAATATGCAACCTAGTATTAAAAGAGGCTTATATTGTCAAATATGCACAAATTAAAAAAAAGAGTATCTAATAATTTTTCTTATAGTTTGTTTCTTTTTAAGTAAATACTTTTTTAAAGAATTACTTACCTTAAACCTTACTAAATATAACTCTAATTTAATACTATCACACTTTTCAGAAATAGTTTTTTGGACAATGTTTTTAGGGACAACCGCAGTCTTCGTATTAATTAATATTTTAAATTTTGTAAAAGGAAAGTTACCATCATAAAATCATAATACTAAACAAAATATATGATTACCATTTTAAATGAAGGTTGTTTTTAATTTATACTTTGGTTTAAACTATAAAGTAATGTTTAAAAAAAAAGGAGATATAAGATTTAAAAACATTTACGTGTTATGAGTGCGAGTTTACTCATATAAACATGCTTGTAAGTTATCTGTATTTGTATTTTACACAGAATAATTTATGTAATTATATTTTCTTTTGACTTTTTCAGGAAAAACCATGCTTTTATCGGAATTTGTTCCTATCCTTGTCAATTCTGACTGAGTTTTTCTTAGGGGAGATTGCGATGCTTCCATTAGAACAGGTGCAATGCCAAATTTATAAGGTACCGATGGTTTATTATTTATTATACTGTGTAACAAAACTTTTTTTTGTTAAATATAAAAAAATTATTTGGAAAATACATAAATATACAAAGAGTTATTTTTTTTAATCAGAAACTTAATTATTTAAAATTCAATAAATAATGGTTGATTTCCGATAATTGAATCAGTTGGCTGTTTTCAGATAACGTAATCTTTTCATCTTTAATTCTTGCTTTCCTTCATTTCTTTCATTTTTGCATTCATTTCTTTCATTCTTGCTATTTATGATCATTTTTGCCATGTAATTTGAATACATTTCTTATAACTATCTAAATTTATTTTTATAGAGTGTAGAACGTGAAGTAAGAATTCAACAATCTGATACGCTTCCCCTCATTGAGTATTATCATTCCTCACGTATGGATGAACAGGTATATGTAACTGCATATTAAACTAATCGAATACTGTGGTTATACATCTATTTGTTTTTTTCCTAATGAAACTTGTATAACATAAAATAGATTGCTGTAATTTTTTATTAACTCATTGACGATGTTATAAAAAGTTTTTTGGTCTGAAAAATTCAAATGATCCAAATTGATTTAACTTTTTTACTGAGAATGTGTGAAATTTTATCTGCTTTAGAAACATTGTGGATATATTGATTTCAATAATAATTTATAACTTTTATATCTTCATTTGTTACTTTATAGTTTAACTCTCGCGAAGCTCCATTGGGATACCTGACAGTAAAAGCTAGTTATAATCCAAAGAAAGCTAATCTATTTGTCGAAGGTAAGTTATTCCCTTGTACCTTCCACCACTTTAGAATTTCATTAAGACACCTTTTTTTCCTTTTTGAACTAAGCAAGTACATTTCAACCTTACTACACATCCTTAAATGAAATTTTTTTAAATGTTGGTTGTTTATACACTAGAAAACTTCACATCGCATCGGTTAAATATAGCGTGGTTAATATGTCTGCGTTTAAGTTTTGAAAGAATGTATAGTTCTATATAAACCATTTCAAACCAGAAATTTGAACCGTACTGACTCAAGTGATGATTTCGGTGGATGCTTCTGGTGTACTAATATCAAAGCAAAAAAGACTTGTAGATCTGTAAAAAATTGTTGTAAACGTATCTGTTCCTTAAAATTTAATATATATCGTTATTGTTTTGTCATTTAAATGTGTTTACATTTCAGTTATGGATGCTAGGGGACTGCTACCTTGTGATCCAAACGGTAAGTGATATATTACTTACAGTTTCTAGCATGGACATATTAAAAATTCAAACATATTCACTGTATTTTATTAAAATTCTGTTGTCATTGTTATCGTGTGCATCCAGGGCATACTCTGGAAGGCAGGAGGGGTGCACTAGCTTCCATTAGCACAAGACTTAGGGTTCCCATGAGAGTGAAAGTCTAAGTTCTGCTTCAAAGGAAGCCATATCTGCTAATTTAGGCCCGTCGATGAAGAAGGGAGGAATTTTTCTGAAGACAACCTGCACCCATTGTTACTGTGCAATGAACAACTACATGACTTCGTGGTCGACAGAATTTTAACATGCACTTTCATCTCATGTACTCTGGACAACACAATCATGCATGCATTATCCGGAAACCATACCTGGGTCCACTCGATTGACAACGAAATGCCGAAACAACCATACCGGCTAGGTGACTTATTAAAATGTAAAATGACTTATTAAAATGTAAAAACTTAAAGCAGCGTACAAAACATCACATTTTCTTCAAATTGTTATCTAAGCACTGGTTAAGTTTAAAGCAGTGGGGAGAACACACATATTTAATACTTTAACCATAAAAAATTATACACAAAAATACACAAACCATTTTTTTAAAAAATAATACACAAAAATGTAGTGCCGTGATGGTTTATAATCTCATTTAAAAAAAGTATGATACTGAATATCTATCTCTATTACAGAAAACAAATTTTAGTTGAGTTGCTTTTAAATTGTACTGTTTTATTCAGGACTCAGTGATCCTTTCGTGATTATGCAGTTAGTTCCCAAACACTTGTTTCCGAACTCTCCTGTACAAAAGACAAGTATTCACATGAAAACTTTGAATCCTATTTTCATGGAAACTTTTGAATGGTAAGTTGCGTTTACAAGCACTAAAAATTCTAAGCAAGAAGCTTATTACTGAAAAGTGTGTCTTATATTTTATTAAAACGAACTATTTTGTGAAAGGGTTTAAGTTTATTTAAAATTTATGTAGAAAAATAACAAGCCACTGGGTAATTCCATGCAAAATTACCCTTTTTGTAGTGTAAGTCACGTTTGTAAAAAAGTGATTATAAGTACCACTCTCAGAAATGAATACTCCAAAACGACGAAATTTTCCTTAATTTTGACGATGCCGTTTACTGGAAAATGCTCCGAGTTTTTCTTTCCTCAAAGTGAGGAAATTTGATTCGTCATTTTTATGAGGATTCGAATTTCGTCTAATCTAAAGAAATATTTCGTCATTTTTGAGCATTTGAGTACAGTAATGAGATTCAGTTTCCTCAAAATCAAGATACAGAATCGTCAAATCAAGATCGTTAAAGTGAGGATTCGCGTTTACTCAAAAGTCACGTGATGGTTTGACGAAATAATCCTCAAAATTAACGAAATGAGGTTTAAGGATTAATGAATCGTCAAAAATGAAAGTGTTATTTCTGAGAGTGCACAACTTTTAACATTAACAGAAAAAAATATCAGAATAGCTGATCCACACTTATTAAAACTAAATAATGTAATGTGCTTTATTTAATTTGGATTTTTTTCTTCACATTTAAAAAGCTTGTAATATCCTCTTAATTTGTGACTTACACTACAGTTACATGGAATTAGCCCAAAGCAAAACATGTCCAAGAACACTGGTTTTAATTCTTTCCCCATAACTTTCTAATTAAAAATTGCCAAAATGAAAAGGGTTTAAGCATAAGCAGAATCTTAGAACATAATAAGACCGTTGCTGTTTTAAAATACTTAATATTACATAATAACATGACAAAATAAGCAGTAGGATAATTCCATGTAATTGCAGTGTAAGTCACAAATTAAGAGGATATTACAAGCTTTTTAAATGTGAAGAAAAACTAAAATAAATAAAGCACATTACACTATTTGGCAATGACAAATGACAGTGATTGCGCCCTCTAGAAGGGAGAGTGCAGGCTTTATAGCCCATTACCCAGCTCGCCAGAAGAGACAGTCACAAGAGACACACAAAGAAGGACGACACAAACACATAGACAAATAACAACATTTATTGACGGTCACAAACATCGATGCCTGACCGGGATTCGAACCCGACCCCAGCACGATTGAGCCACCGGGGCGGCCATTACACTATTTAGTTTTGATAAGTGTTTATCAGCTATTCTGATATTTTTATATAATGTTAAAAATTATAGTTATAATCACTTTTTACAAACTTGACTTACACTACAAAAAGGATAATTTTGCATGGAATTACCCTTTAGATCATCAAGAATTACAATCCTATTTTTTTCGTTCAGGAGCGTCTCATTGGAACAGTTTCAAAACAGAGGGGCCTCAATTAGCTTCGTCGTCATGGATTATGACTACATGCGCAAGAATGATTTCGAAGGCGAAGGGTACTATCCTCTCCACAGGATTAAAAACGCAGCTGAAGATGCCACAACTCCAGAGCCCTTGGAGCTTATACTTACATGTCCCAATTTGAAAAGTCAGTAACGTCGTTAGTTCTTTTATTACTTAAATTTATATATACCGGCGAAACATATTAAAATTTCAAGATTTATTCCTGCAACACACTTAAACTGCAATATTTTATTATATTAAGAGTATGAGTTAGTAGAAATTTAAAATTTAAAATGCGGTATTAATTTTAGTAGGAGTTTCTAAATGCATATTTTCAGTAACACACAATAATGTTCAAAGTTTTTATGCATTTTGTTTAAAAAATTAGCAAATATAATTAGTTAGAAACCGCAAATTTTACTTGAGAACATTATTGCTACGAAACGAAGTCTTAAAAAATCTTAAGTGAAGAAGTACAAGAGTTGACTAGTTAAATAGCCAAGAAATTAAACGTATCTAATAAATTTACCACATAATAATGTACAATTTTTTTCCCACGAACAAAATTTTTTCGCTAATTTATCACCAATAAAGTAATAAAACTATTGAAAAATTGATTAAATCTTAAGTATAGTGAAAGCGGATGTTGTCCAATTCCAGTCCATAAAATTGACTTTTAGATATTCTTATTGCGCATTACCGCCTAACCTATCTAACAAACTTCTTAATCTTCGTGTGTTTTACTGTCTAATTTATACCAATCTGACTAGTATACTAATTTTAGAACCATATTTA
This sequence comes from Hylyphantes graminicola, assembly GCA_023701765.1. NCBI lineage: Eukaryota > Metazoa > Arthropoda > Arachnida > Araneae > Linyphiidae > Hylyphantes > Hylyphantes graminicola. The sequence goes on from CM043122.1 coordinate 26,493,674, forward strand.
GCTGGAACTCTGATGCTAATCATTTTGCACTTTGATGCCAATCTCGTTTTTATATGTTTTACAATCACGCATTGATTTTTAGGTGATATTTTGCTGACTCTTGCAAAGAGAACCTGGGATAAAGACGCCATGAAATTGGTCACTGCAGAAAGAAAAAAGTCATAATTTATCTGTATTTGTTGAAAGGCTTAAAGTTTGCAATGTGTACTCTCTTCTAAATGTCGTTTCAATAATATATTTATGTATACATATACAAAGCACTATTTAAAGTGTTGTTATAGTTTTGATTAATTCTAAATTTAAAAAGGTATATACTAAAATTGTTCTTTAACAAAGTTGGCGATGTTATAAGGATTATATATAAGACGTTTTTACAAAAAAAAATTGATTGATACACAACGAATATGAATTGTTGGTATGTTAATGATTATTTTACATTTAATAATCAATGGTGCTGATGTTTAATTATACCTTAGTCAATACAACAGTTTTACATGTTTATAAAAAGAAAATACTGCATTAAAACTACGTAAATTTGTCTCGAATTTTTACACTAGTGCTTTGTTTATGTAAGTCTAGGATACACGTAAGAATATTGTCTGAAAGCAGAACTAAGGCTACTTACATTACTTATATGGAGTTTCTCTTCAAATATATGTTTTTCTACTAAAGGTAAAAAAGTGTGCACCACACTTCAACCATTTTTAACGCACATTGAAAAAAAACCCGGAACAATTTATCGATCATATATTTCAAATTACTTTAAAATCTAAAATTTACCGATTAATTTTGCGTACATATGTTGTTAACTATAAACATAAATCCCTATACTCAACTGCTTATTTGGTTAAATTACTATGACGATGCATATAATTAATATATATTTCAGTACTATTTCCATATAGGGGAAGAACACCTTGATTGACTAGGAATCTTCAAATATTCAGGTCTGTTTAGCGGACATTGGCGTCAGGAAACTGTCCCTTGGTTCTTCTCTCGTGGTACAAACGTGAGACTGGAGTCTGGCGTGCGTCGGGGTAGCTGCGAGAGAGGAACCAAGTAAAAAAAACTTACACTGCTCAAAACAATTAGGAGAGCACGCTTTACTTCCAACTTTTACTTCACTCTCAACTTGTTAATTTTCGTTATAAAAATCTAAAATTGGCGAAATAGGTTCATTATGTATCCGGAATAAAATAGTAAAAAACAGGAGAAAAAACTTAGTCTTTTTAAATTAAAATTTAAGGGAAAAATTGGAATCATAACTTTTTTTAATAAATTCTAACTAATTGTTTTTCAAAACTTTATTTGTTAAAAAAAAGTTGAAACATATTTTTTAACATCTAAAAAATGCAAGCATGAAAAATTTAGGGTCAATTTATTTTTCTAAAACTGTTTTAGAGTGAATTTTATTTTGCCATATTTTTCATATTTTCACTTACTAATAAAACAAAAATTATTAATTTCTTCAAAGACATGATTCCTCCATCTCACGATACATAAGTAGCGAATTAAACCTAGTCAAAAAAAAAATAATCGCAAGCTGATTATTTGGAATGGAATCATTCGGATTGAAAGGATTTAAACTAAGCCATGCGCTCCCCTAATTGTTTTGAGCAGTGTATGTCCTTAAGCCAGTTTAAGCAAGAATCGCTGTTGTTACCGAAGATATCTGAAACGGAAAGATATATCCTGTGGGTGAAGGGTTTTTTTCTTATGTACTCTTCAAATAAGAAGTTTTTTGTTGCAATGAATAAAATTCTCGTTCGAAACTGACAAGTATTTGAAAATCTTAAAATAGTTGAAAATATACAAATACTAAAAATGACTATTTGAATTAGTTTTAAAATTTTGGATGGGCGCTTTTTCGATTTCTGGTTAATCATTTGGCAGAGGTGCAATAAAAGGAATGAGTAGGTTGGTTGGCAGACATATATTTTCAAGCTTGTGTGCTTGGTCAGAGACCCGCTTAAAAACCTTCGTCAAGTAAGGCAGACACAACACACAGGCACACATACGTGATAGATGCTGCCATCTATCGCGTGCTACCTCCACAATTAGACATGTCCCTGATGGGAAGCAGAATGTGTAATAAGTATGAAAGCAAAAGCAAAGTAATTTTCAAAATATATAATTCATATCATTAATAAAGGGAAAAAAACTTTTCAACTATTAAAATAAAATAATTAAAACGCGCTTAACTTTCAGTAACCAAAATAGAACATTATTTAAATTTAAGTCAAACAATTTTTTTGCTCCGTTTTCAGATAGTTCTATGAGGAAAATCTCTATAAGAGACAGAAAATTTTTATGTGTATTCTAGCATTTTATGATATCAAATATCTTGTATGTGTATTGTGTTTATGTTATACTGTTGCATGATAGACTGCTTGAATGTGTAACTTGTCCAACAGTGCATTCTTTGTAAACTCTTATTTCGCTTCAAACTATATTGCATATCTGTACTTTGAACCAAATTCTTTCTTTTAAAAAAAACATTAAATACTGAAAAGCGACATTCTATTAATTTTAAAGCTTTCTTAGGTTGAGTTACAAAATTTACTTTCTCCAAAATATAACTAAGACACAGGACCCGGTTCGTTTATTGGCTACTTTTAGCAATTGTAAATTCAATGAAGTCGCCTAAGAACGAGCCAGACCTTATATTTTAGTTATACTTTAGAAAGAATGTTAATTTTGCGACTACATCCTTGATTTATATCTTCTTAAAAAATTTATGTACAATATCAATTCATATCATTAAAATCAAGACAATATATTATATAGTTATATAAGGTGCATATATAACGATAATATAAACATATCTATAGTAACCTAACTTTCAGTGTTTTTTTCATTGATAATATTGTTTATATATCTCATGCATAGTGCAGTGGTGGTGTTATATGTGTGTATGTTTGTGAACGTTTGCCAATTTAAAAAATAAGTATATTTCGTAAGGATAATGTGTGCTTAAAGTACTTAGTTGATTTTGATATTTTATGATGTGATCCATTTCATACATGTATCATGTATTCTCTTTAACAAAATAATATTCTGATTTTTTTATGATAGAAAATTATGGAATATTTAAGGTTAATTAATTAAATTATTTATTGATTATGGTTAAGTCGCATATTCATAAACTATAGTAAGGAATAGGAAATCAGGAACAACCTTTTTTCAAAATTATTAAAATTGGAAATAGATCTTAGAAAGTTAAAGACTCCACAAAAACTTATGTAATATTACTTAATAAGACTAATAAATCCTAAAACTGTGAGAAATGCTGAATAATAATTGAATAATCTCAATAAATCATTGGATTCTGTCACTTGAAAAGAGTTCCAAATCATGAGGCGTAATTGACTGTGTTAAAGCTCCTAAAGGCGGCTAGAAATAAGCAGCCGGAAACGATTACATTACATAGCCCTTCTTGGAAAATATAAAAATGTTTCAATTATCTTACTGGCTATAGCTTACTGGTCATTTCACTCATCATATTTAATACACATTTCATATTATATCAATCATTTGCGTAAATAAAACTAAATTAGGCAATTAAAAAGCAAAAAAAAAGACAAACATTATCATCAACATCTGACCACCTTTAATATGTGCTTGGACCGAGACTTTCAATAATTGGCTAACAGTTTAAAATTTTATATTTGCAGTAAAACTGTTTTTAGTATATTTAGTATATTTTTATTGCATTTTATATAATGATTTTTCAAAGTTAAAATATCTGTTTGGTAATTTCGTTTCATGTTTTACAAAATTTTCATCGAATTGAAGAATTTATTTTCTGTAATATTTAGAAAGTTCATAATAAAATGTGTTGGTGTATGTGATATTGATGTATACCAATAAATGTTTATATGTTTCAAACGTGCTTGCATTATTTTTAATTCCATTGACGTTACTACTAATACAAACTACACAAATTGGTAATAATTTTAAAAGTAATTATGAGATTGTGTCTTATTTTCTTCAGATCTATAGACTTATTAAAAATAGGACAGCTGAATTAAAACTGTCAGTTTCTAATTTGTTTTTGTGTATTAAAAAGTTTATTACATATTTAAAATATACTTTTTGAAATTAAAATGACAATGAATGTGCCCACTAGAAGGGTGGTGCATAGGCTTTATAGCCCGTCACCCCGCTCGCCAGAAGTGACACAGCCACAAAAGACACACAAAGAAAGGACGACACAAACACATAGACAAAAAAAAATTACAAACACAGACTTGCATGCCTTACTGGGATTCGAACCTGAGCCCAGAAGCTCCAATGGCTAGATCCTGCCGGGATGCCTTGTTATCGACGATAGAGAATTGGGCCGCCCCGGTGGCTCAATCGTTAGGATGGATCTACTAGGATCGGGCTCGAATCCCGGTCTGGCATGGATGTTTGTGACCGTCAATAAATGTTGTTATTTAATTATGTGTTTGTGTTGTCCTTTCTTTGTGTATCTCTTGTGCTTGTAAAAACTCTTTCTGTGTCTGTCCCACTTGACGAAAGCTTATAAGCGGTTCTCTGAACAAGCACACAAGCTGGAATAAATATGTACCATAATATACTATTCCATAGATGATTGGTAGAAGATAGTTAATAAAAAAGCATGTATGGCAAGTAAAAGTTGTTTATTATGAAAAGCGATTATTATGTTATTATAAGTTTCACTTCCATTTTTAAAGAAAAAATTACACAATTATTCTTCGAACTTGCAAGCAAGAATCTGCTAAAGAAAATAAATGAAAGGGGTTAATTTTTGGTTTAAAGGCTTAGAACTAGATAAGAACCGTGTTCGGTGGTTTTCTTTCTAAGGTATGGTATGGTACATATATATATTCCAGCTGGTGTGCTTGTTCAGAGAACCGCTTATAAGCTTTCTTCAAGTGGGACAGACACAGATAGAGTTTTTACAAGCACAAGAGACACACAAAGATAGGACAACACAAAAACATCGACAAATAACAACATTTATTGACGGTCACAAACATCAATGCCTGACCGGGATACGAGCCCGACCCCAGCGGCTCCAAAGACTAGCATCCTAACGATTGTGCCACCGGGGTGACCTTTCTAAGGTGTGTAAATAGGACGTGGAAGATGTTATAAGTAACATTAAAAGAAACTACTTGTTTTTTTTTAAGGGATAGAACATATACTATTTTTTAACTCATCTGAAATTAATAAACAAAAACTGTGCTAAGGTTCTGGAATGTTTATTATATTTGAATAAATATAAATACAATAAAAAAGCACAATTTATTGGTAATTATTTTGTTATAAAGATAACTGTGTCTTACAAACGTTTAAATTGAGCATAAAAACGTTTAAATTGAGCATAATTCTTACAAAATCTTCAATTTTTATGAAAAAAGTCATGTTATGTATAAGTAACAATGATGAATTATGCAGAACAAAAAAATTAATATGATGAACATATATTTATACTAAGATCTAACTCCTGAAAATTCTGATGCTTTTTATCACTAAATTTAAACAAAAACAATAGAGGCTGAATACTCTGAAAACGAGCCATTTGACTCGAAAAATCTCGGGAAAAAAATATTACTGGAAGTTTTTGAAATTTGGTTTTAAGTACTATATTGTAAGTAAAGCATCGGTCCGGATCATACAATGAATATTAATTATTCTGATAGTAAGTCATTAATTTAATAATATTTCATTTCGAAAAGTTTTCGAAGAAAAAGAATGGCTCGCTTTCAGAGTATTCACACTAGAACATACAAAATCATAAACAGTCGTACCTCGTTAACGCGAACTCGCTTAACACGAAATTTAGCTTACGATGAACTAAAAGCAGTTCCCCAGCCAGTAAAGCCAGTAAGTAAAGCTAAAAAAAATCTCTTAACGTGAAATCACTTTACCGAAATCCCGCTTAACCCGAACGTGAAATCACTTTAGAGAAATCCCGCCTAACCCGAGCCCCCTTTTTTTCCTTAGTAAAATGAAGAACAAATTGAAAAAACATTTAAAAAATAGGCAAATGGACATAAGAAAAAATAAGAATTAATTGTCTTATACCTCTGAGAAAAAAACGCGATCTCCATTATTCGTCAATTTAAATTCAATTGCTGTTTTTAATTGGTCTTCCTTAAAAGAAATTCGCAATTTTTGCACAGTATGTTTACTCCAAAGGAAATTCATTAATTGCATTACTAATTATTTGCATGTATTATTAGTGTATTATACTATAAAATGTGAATATTAAATGTTTCTGAACTATTTAATTGTTCAATGTCAAAAAAAAATCCCTGTCGGTTAACATGAAATTTGGTTTACACGAAATGTTTCGGTGCTCCCTTCGAGTTCGCTTTAACGGTGTTCGACTGCATCATATTTCAAATATAAATAAGACTAAACCTAAAAAGAAAACTTGGTGCTTGGCTAAACATAAATATAAATAATACATCACAATACCGCAGCATTACTTTGCTCTGTTTCATGTCAATGTTTCATAAACTTAGGCTCGTTGAAAATCAGATATAATTATTCAAAAAAAAACTAAAGTTCACTAAACTTTCTTGTTTTTAAAAATAATTTATCACGAACACTTCTGACAAAACATTTTTTAAATAATTCATAACGCTTATATAACTCAAGCACAACATAAATTAAATGCTTAATGGAGTTTATTAACATATCAACAACACTAACAACACTAACATTTTTGTACACAAAATGCATTATGAAAATTATACACTTTTAAGTTTCTCAAACCATAATGATAAACCTTTTGAGTAAAACGAATTGTAGAGAGAGAGAGAGAGAGAGAAGTAAATGCACACTACACTTATTAATCAAAATATTTTCACATATAATATAAAGTAAAAGTAAATGTATTTATCTAAAACGGGGGGGTAATAATTCCATATGATATATCAAATCGAAAATTATCTCTGTCCAATGAAATTACAAATATTGGCGCATAAAATCATTGTTGGTACAGTACTACACAATAGTATAGGTACAGAGGCAACTCACGAAAAATCCCTATTTACTGTTTCCAGGTTTTTTTTTTAAAATAAAGTCATTGGACAACAGGAAAAATAATAAGGTAAAAAAATTTCCCAAAGATAAATTTGACTAATTAACTTTTACTAAAAAAGTATATTTGATTAAGTAAAAGTATATTTAATTTGATTCATGAATTTTTAACTTTGGCTAAAAAAGTATATTTGATCTTTATATTTGACTTAAATCACAAAAAAATTAAAATTTCAAAACTTTAATTGTCACTAAAGTATAGACTCAGTTTTAGTTTTATGCAAATTCTTTAGAGGAAGTTATTGCGTCATCAAGGGGAAAGGTTTTAAATGTATCAGAGCAATCCTGATACTTTGAAAAAGCTGGTACTTTCTAAAGAAACAAGAGCTTTCGAACAAATTAACCAACAAGAAGTACTAAAATTTTTTAATTGATTATAAATTTTTAGCTATATTAAGTGTGTCTAAACTTATGTACAGCTGGGGGACACCCTACCCCTTGTTACTCTTCTGTTATTAATCAGGGCATTTCAGGAAAGGTGTCACTTTTCAGGAAAAAACGCAAGAAACCGACTATCGGTAACAAAAGTTGTATAGGGGTCGTCTACACATATTACAATGAGTACCAACTTTAAAAAATCCAAAGGCAACAAAACAAATTGCATAAAAATGTTCATCACTTTCTAAATACCCCAGATCCCAAAAATAATAACTAATTTGCATTATTTGTTGAGAGAGCAAAATAAATAAGCATTCAAAGTTGAACGTCCATATTATTAAAAAAGTTTCACGAACTTTTATTCATACCTCCACAAATAAAACGAATTAGAGAACTAATTATTTTCATTTACTATTTCTTAATTTTCCAAACACAATTCACACAACTTTTTTCGTTAATTTTTCATTTTTAATATTTTTTATTTAAATTTAAAAATTTAAACATTAATAGAACCCAAAAAAGTTTTACGTAAATAGATGTAGATCAAATAAAACCAAAATTCCGAATTTTTTAATTCAGCAACAATTATTTGCCGAGTTGTAAAAAAACGAGTGTTAGGGACCGTTTAAAAAATAATTTGGTAAATTTGAACATAACTTGCATTATCGTTTGGGTGTTGAAAAGCATTGATTGGTGAGTGTTTATTCGAATTATTGTTGTCTGCCAAATGTCTAAAAATCTTTTCTTGTTCTAAGCGCATACAATGTATTTTGTATGTGTAATAAAGATTAAATTATATATATTACTATGTTTTTGAATGTATGATGTTGTTCCCAATACAATTTAAGAAAGTGTGTTTAATATTAAAATTAAAAGCCCTTTAATATTATTGGAATTCAGTTTTTAGTCCATTTTATTGTTACTCCATTGAATATTTAAAATGAATAAATTCCCACTGCCTTTGTTTAAAAATCATTGTCAAATCATTCTGAGTATTTTACTTTTTCTGATTTTCTTAAATATTATGTTAAGATCGTGACAATCGTATAGTAATATAAGATTTATTTTAACGGTATAGTGCGCCGAATTTTAAACCAACTCATTCTATTAATGTGAATGAAACGAAAATTTGCATAAAATGTAAAATAGAATGTAAAACATAAATGTAATAATCATGATTGTCAATCTGATTGTAACGAATCACATTTGAAAATATGTTCGTTACAAATAATCGTGTATGTGACTTAATTTAAAATTAAAACATTTCCTCTTCTAGCCTTTATGTGACTCTTCTAGCCATACTGTGATTTTTTGTATGTTTTTTAAAAACAATTCCTGAATTTTAAAATTCAGAAATATTATAAAATAAAATTGTTCTGAATTTTAAATTCAAAAATTGTATTTAAAAAACATCAAAAAATCACAGTATTAGTAAAGGAGGTTTGATTCTAGCATCCGTTGGCAAGATTATGTTAAACATTTTATTAGCTTGTCTTTGTGACACAACCTAATATAACCCTTTTCAGTTTGAAGATTCCCCCCTGAACGCGTTCAATATTTATGCTTTAATATCACAGCAAATAATGTAAAAATAATCTTTTTTAAACCTGGGGTTTTGTGAAGGTGCTGAACATTTTGTGCAAAAGATTTGGGTGCTGTTATTGGATTTTTCAAAGTTGTTACTCATTGTATTACGAAGATAACAATTTATACAATTCATGTTGACTATAATCAATTTCTTAAGATTTTTCCTGAAAAATTACACCTTTTACAAAATCCCCTGACCAATAGCAGCCGAGTAACGAGGGGCGGAGATTTTTTTTTCTCAAGCTGTACAGCAGATTTATGTCATTCTTGTCATTTTAGTGCAAAACTTGCCACATATTTTTTAATTACTTAATGTAGAATTTTATCTAAAATGTTTTGATGAATAAATCATGTAAAGATTTTATCTTATATCTCAATAACTTGAATAAAACTATAACTTTGTTTTGTACTTAAACTTTTGTGCAACACTGTACAAATGAAATGCCTAGCTGCAAAACTCACTGTTTCGATCGAATTTTGATACTTATTTCAATTATATAAGTATCTAAAAATGTAAATTATTTATTTAAGAAGGAATGAGCCCTTTGTACATCGGGTCTCCAAACCAAAGTACCTAATTGTTAATCCAATGGAGAAAAATATCTTTTCTAAGCCATATTTCTCCGGTTTTATTGAATACCTTTACAAACGGTGGTTTTATGTGATAAATGTAGCTGACTTACCGGTCCTGACAATCTCACTTTTTAAATTGGTTCGAATATTTATTTTAATTTTCAATAAATAATTGTACACAAAATATTCGAAGCAATTTCAAAAAGTGGGATTATAGAGACCTGTAAGTTATCTGCATTTATCATTTAAAACAAGACGTTTGTAAAAAATATTCAATACAGCACGAGAAATGTGTCTTAGAAAACATTTTTTCCATTGGATTAACACTGAGGCACTTTAATTTGTAACCCGCTGACCGAAAGTTTAATGAGACCCACAGACGATTGGGCTCATTCCCCCTTTAAAGCATGCAAAATAGCACTAAAATGTACTAGATAACACATACATAAGAACAATACCCTGCTCAAAACAGTTAGGGGAGTACTTCGCGTACTTTTGTAACCCTTCCAGTTCCAATTTATTATTTTTTATTCTAAAATCCTAATTTGTGAAATAAATTCATTATACATCCAGAATGAAATGGTAAAAAACAGGGAAAAATCTTAATTTTTTAACTAAAATTTAAGAAGGGGGATTGGAATTATAACTTTTGAATAAATTATAACAATAGTTTTTTCAAAACTTTATTGGTTTAAAAAAAATAATATAAATTTTCTGAGAATGCAAGCGGAAAGAATTTAGGGTTAATTATTTCAAAAAAAAATATGCGAGTGAATTCTATTTTACCATGTTTTTCATATTGTCATTTAATTAAAAAAAAAACATTATTTAATTCTTCAAAATACAAGAAACTTTCATCTAATTATAAATAAGTGCGAGCTCAACTTAGTGAGAAAAAAATCGCTAGCTGATGATTCCAAAATGAATCATTGTTGGTAAAAAGGTTTAAAAAACCATGCACTCCCTTAATTGTGTTGAGAAGTGTAGAAAGTAATATATAGGTAACATAAACAATGAATGAAAGATTTCGATTAAATCTTCAGATGAATGACATTTTTGACAATAAAAGTGTATATATTAGTAAAAAAGCATATGTAAAACTTCTTTTAACAACTTGGCGTAAAGCCATGAGCATTCTCTTGCATGTAGATGCCTTTGCTTTGTTGAACACCAGGTAACCAAGAACTAAAAATACAATACAAAGTGTCAATAGTAATAAAATATAATATTCATGTAGCCTTGCGTATGTGTATGTGTGTGCGTGAATGCGGTAAATTTTCCGTCAATGTAACTTTTTTTTTATGTTACCAAATTAAAAATAAATTCATTTATTTAGAAAATAAATGTAAAATTTTGTAATAAATTACTGGGCTATGAAATTTCAGTTCAAATTGATATTGGCAACTGTTTTTGTTTTTTAAGAATGTTGTTGTAGGACATAGAGGATTTTCCATGAATTATTAACAAAAAAGCAAAGGTATTTGGGAATTTGAAGTTAATATAACTAAAAGGAACAACAACAGAACTGTTTCTCTGTAGTGTAGATTAAATGGTATATATATTTGAATGCAATTTTGATCTAAATATTTAATCCCGTACGAAGAACAGGTACTCGATTTTTAGTTATAAATATTTACTAAAAAACGAAAATAAAGTATGTTATACAAATAGAATTTTAAAAGGTTCGCATTTTCATTTGGAATCGTTTTTAATATTAAATCCAAAGATTTCCTATGCGTAAGTAACTAACCACACATAAATACTATGCAGTTACGTTCCCAACTATAACAATCTTCTTTGGTATTAAGTAGATTATAACTTCAAGAATTAAATGTTTTAAACTGATAAAAAAAACTTCAATCAATTTTAAAATAATATATTTCTTACTCAGACAGCAATCTAGCAGCATATAAGTGAGTTTTTAATTCCTAAAGAAATAAAAACTCATAAAGATTCTCTTGTTTACATACCTTTGAGTGCAGCAAGATGGAAGGAATGGAAGAAGTGGGAATTTGTCACTCGCAGTTTCATCTTCCTCAAACTTAGTATTCGATAGTTGTAGGTCCTCACAAGTAAATTTCATTTCATCTAAAAATAAACAAATAACTTTTTGAGCGTCATAAGGAAATTTTAAAATGATTGCTTTTATATATTAATTAATAATTCGTTTCATGTTCGTACATAAGTTCTTAAAAATTAATTATTCAAAGCTTTTAGTTTTTGCTGTTTAACAATTCAACTCATTTTTTACATTATGATTGTTGAAACTTAATTTTTTTGTTAGTTTTACTCACAGTCAAAGTTTGTACGGACTTCAATAGTTATAAAAATTACACAAATAAAAAATATTTAAAAAAAATAATTTTGTACTTGTATTATGCCAATAACAAGAAAATCTTTGCATACAATATTGAAACTGATTGTATATATTATGACTTCTTACTTTTATTATAATGGTTGTGAAAATTCTCAACACTATAAATATTTAAACAATGAAGTCTTTAAAAAATGTACACATAACTATTCATTAAAAATATATAACACTTTTGCCATGCGATAAACTTCTATATCTTTTCATGTTAAACCAGTAAATAATAGTATTTTCAACTTACCTTTACTGATTGGGCCTAAACGAGAAGCAATACTAAAAAGTACATCCTCTGTAAAGTCGAAAGGTATTCTGGGATACATTTGAAACGCTTCCGAACCAAGATGTAATCCCAATTTTCGAAGTAAATGAATAAAAGTTTCATGGCGCAGTATTCTCCGTTGATCTTCGCGGTATGGTACTAAAGGTACTGGGATCCTCATTTCTGTAAAAGTTATTATGTTAAGCGATTTTACAGGGTGATCCAAAAGAAACGACAATAGCTTGAAGGATAGGGGAGACCGGGGCTTCTACTTTTTCTTCTTTTTAATTGCATATTTTTTTACTTTCATTTACTTTGAAGACAATAATGTTGCACCAAAGTTTTGTGTGCAACATCACATACTAATATTTTACAGTACAACTATTCATGATCTATGTGGAATATTCAAGTTCTTGAATGCTTTTACTCTACTAAATCCATTCTTGAAAGTTATAAGAGCAACATATACATCACTTCAGAATGGTACGATTTCCGTCAGATTTCTGATTTTTATTGCTACGTAGACAATATTTAATTGGAAACAAAACTTTTGACTTTCAGAACTTAATGTATGATTTTGTTACTGGGTCATGCATTAAAAAATAGGGGCATTTTCGGAATATAAAAAAGGTTTTAGCTCGTTTATATATAAGGCATGGTTGGAATTCTTGGCCAGTGAAATTTTGGAAAACCTGTCCCATCGCCATATTTTGACTATAATCGTGCCTTAATGGTTAGAGGCTTATGTTATTTTAAAAACAAATCCATATTTCAGTATAGGAAGGAACCACCTTTTATTATAAGCAAAAACTAAGGCGAGTATAATAATAAGAGGTAGTGCATGACGTCATCTTATCTGATCTTCTCATGTTACCATGTACTTTAATATAATTTTATATACAGGGTAGGAGGCAGTCCCAAGTACCTTCTGTTTTCCTTATTTCATATCATCTCACCTGTCTTGGTGTATAACGTCATTGTCATATGTATTTTAATATAATTGTATATGCAGGGTAGGAGGCATATATTTAGAACCTCTTATTATTGTAATTAATAAAGTTATACTTAATTAGTTATAGTCCTTATCAGTTTAATGACTGTTGACACAGGGAAGGCGGGGTTGTGTTTCTTACTAGCTTATCAGCATAAACAAATAACTTTGTAAACGACCGAAAGATAGCAGCACCAAAAACCGTTGAAAAATAAACCTGACCAAGCAAATCGTAATCAATGCCCCCCATGCGTTTTAAAAATGCTTGTAATACAAAAAAATAACGGCAAGCTAAACAAAAAAATATAAATGTCAGCAAAAATATCAGTATATATATAAGCCGCTATTCTGAACCATTTCAAAGCAAACCACGATAGCTTCCAAAATGGACCGTGATGCCGTGAAGAGGTTCGACTACAGAGTAATTGTATTCAGTCTGCTACACAATCTCAGACTAGACGAGGACCAGGAGCTAAAGATACTCATCAGAAAAAGAAACTGCATAATCGCGGAACACCCTGTGGACAACTCGAATGACTGTGAGTATAACCACTTGCACTATCATGGCCTTGTTGAATTAAACCCTAACGCACGCTTCGATAACGACCGCGTATGGAATGAAGCAAAAAAACATTGCCAATATTTTTAATCAGAAAGATGTATAGCGCCCATAAATTTCGCGGCTTATTTACAAATTCCTCCAAGAAGCATAATACTTAAAAATATTAGAGATGATTCAATGCTAAGCTTCATACTAGACGAGGTTACTCCGCAACTAATAGATTCGGTATCAGAAAGAAGGTCCAAAAGATTCGGAAATAGAAATAATTCAAACGATGACATAGAAATTCTAATGAGATTAATCCGCATTTCCAGAGCCCAGAGCGAAACCGAACTAATAAAATACTACCATGAAAAAGAAGAATTTTTAAATATATACGGTAAAGGAAACTTCTCAGTAAACTTTAAAAAAGCCTTACAATTGGAAATGCAATCCTGTCTAGACCGTTCTATTTACAACTAACAAACGAATACATAGACCTCTCCAACCTATGCATAAGCCCAGAATACAACGCAGAAATCATGAAAAAATGGTGTACATTCCAAAATATAGACATAAGAAAATTCGTACTAGATATTTTAAACGTAATGGATCGGACACACAAAAAAAAAGAATACACTATACATGTGCGGCTCCCCGAATTCAGGTAAAACTTTCATTTGCCGGTCACTCCAAAAAGCAAGTTTTTTCTTTGGTGAAGTCACGCAAGGAACGTCCTCATACGCGTTCATGTGGCAGGATTGCATAAACAAACGCCTCATAGTAATAAACGAACCTTACTTCGACATGGCCATAATAGATCAACTCAAAGTAATTCTGGAAGGCACAGGGACGTTTGTACATAAAAAAAATGACAAACGATGAGTACTTAAGGCCTACCCCGGTAGCGATGACTAGCAACACTAACGTGTGGAACCTCTGTCCCGGATCACGTGATGCCATCCTGGCAAGAGTAATACACCTGTATGATGACCTGAAAGCATGCCGTATACTTCGTTCAATTACGAAGGACTTGCATCCGAAGTGGTTGAACATAATCTGCGAACAAATACTGACACCAGTAGAAAAGGACTTATTCAGCTTCGAAAAAAAAAACCCGGAAAAACTAAGAACTGATTATGACTCACCATCAACATCGACTACATCTGAAGTGAAACCAACAAAAGAAGATAAAGAAACACAAACGGACTTGGACACAGAAAAAAGAGAGAATACTACAACCAGTGAAAATACTAGCGATATACAAGTACTAGAAATACCTCTTATTATTGTAATTAATAAAGTTATACTTAATTAGTTATAATCCTTATCAGTTTAGTGACTGTTGGTTGATTTGATATTCATTATTTTTGAAATGAAACCAATGTAAGGCTGGTAGGTATGGGTATACAACCATTTCTGTTTTAATTTAAGTAGTTATACTCGATAAGTTTTTATTGAAATGATTTGTTAAAGTTAATTATTGTTTGTTAAATTGATTTTAATTGTCAGTTCAATTAGTTAATTACCTGTTTATAAGGAATATATTCGAACATTTTTAATAATTTCGAATGGTCTTCAGATGCGTATCTTTATTCCATCTCTCTCTTTATATCAGATTTTGAATCTCTCCTTTTGTTGACAGATCACTTTTTCGGTTTCACAGAGTTGTAACTTTTGATGCTTAAGAGATTATTCGTATGAATATTAAAAACTGATTTTAATTATGATTTTAAATTAAAATAAAAAGATGGCTGTGTGCTTATATTCATTTGACAATAAATACAATTTTATGAGTTTGTGTTATGACCTTTATTGTGGTCTTAAAATTATATACATAGTTATATACATTCTTGGTTTTTCTGGAAATAGTTCAATATTCTAAAACTTTCTTCAGATGTATTCTTCAGGTGTGTACCAGCATGGAAATCATTTGATGTTGGATATCGTCACAGGTTTCTGAAAGATATAAAACCAGGTATTGTATGAGTACGTATTCAGGTCAATATTTCGGTTTATATACAATTGTTATGTAGATATTTACCTATTATGTTATTAAAATTCCATTGGCCAACGTAAGAATTTTTCTTCCATGTATCTCTTTAAGGGATGAAGATAATATAGAATAAGTTTTTATCTTAATGATCATAATGTAATAGTCTGTGAACTGTAGCATTTACACATGTTATATTAATTCACAGTTTATCTTATGAATCTTATTAGTTTAATGTTAAAGTTATGGGTACTTACTTGAACTGTTTCATTGCATTCTGTGCAGCACTCGAAAATTGAATGCAACTGGCTCGTCTATTTCGATAACATCCATCAATGATGCGTTGTGACAATGTCCGCACCAGAAAAGTTTTTGGTCGAAAAATTCTTCAACTTTGGACACTTCGAACACCTGGTGTAACACTCTGTATGTTAGGTTTAGTCCGTTTGGGTTGTAGAAACGTGTAATGCAATTGTCGCAAATGTTCATTTGTTCTTCATCGTATGCAACGTGTTTCACTGCTACGTGGATTAGCGAGTTTGCTCTTCTTTCTCGGTACAAGAGTTCGAGTAAGTTATTACCGCTATGCAGCTTTTTCCTGTCCTTTCTTCCCCTGCCTGTGTATTGGTGGTACTGGCGAAGAAGATCATAAGCTTTACTGACCGTCATATCGCTGTCGGTTTTTTCAATTCGACCGTAGATATCGAAGTTGCACAGGAGTTCGTTTTTTATTGTCTTTGGCACAGGAAGTTGTCTTACGTTGTCTATTAAATCTAAGCAGTCGCACACTTTAGTCGCAGCTATTTGGAACAATGAATTCATTTTAATTAATTTTAAATGTTAATTTTCTCAGTGATTCGAAGGCAATGTTATTCGGTTGATGGCTTACGTGGTAATGTCTTATTTCACCGCTTAGATTTCAGATTTTTTACAATATATGCATATTTAGGGAATTACTATCTGATTAGTTTTTGCCTCGTTTTCTGTCTATTGTGCGGTTATTTATTCCGAATGATAAGCATTTTTAAAGCGCATGTCTGGTCTTCCGATTACGTTTCGCTTGATAAGGTTAATTTTTCAAATACAACGGTTTTTGGTGCTGCCTATTATCATACAGTCAGGAAAGATGTGTCGCCCTGAAAGAAAGAAAAAGGAGGAAGGAGGGATGTATTCTAATGTTCTTATCATTTGTTTATTTATTATCATTTGTTTATTAAAATTAACCTTATCAAGCGAAACGTAATCGGAAGACCAGACATGCGCTTTAAAAATGCTTCCGACAGCGATATGACGGTCAGTAAAGCTTATGATCTTCTTCGCCAGTACCACCAATACACAGGCAGGGGAAGAAAGGACAGGAAAAAGCTGCATAGCGGTAATAACTTACTCGAACTCTTGTACCGAGAAAGAAGAGCAAACTCGCTAATCCACGTAGCAGTGAAACACGTTGCATACGATGAAGAACAAATGAACATTTGCGACAATTGCATTACACGTTTCTACAACCCGAACGAACTAAACCTAACCTACAGAGTGTTACACCAGGTGTTCGAAGTGTCCAAAGTTGAAGAATTTTTCGACCAAAAACTTTTCTGGTGCGGACATTGTCTCAACGCATCATTGATGGATGTTATCGAAATAGACGAGCCAGTTGCATTCAATTTTCGAGTGCTGCACAGAATGCAATGAAACAGTTCAAGTAAGTACCCATAACTTTAACATTAAACTAATAAGATTCATAAGATAAACTGTGAATTAATATAACATGTGTAAATGCTACAGTTCACATACTATAACATTATGATCATTAAGATAAAAACTTATTCTATATTATCTTCATCCCTTAAAGAGATACATGGAAGAAAAATTCTTACGTTGGCCAATGGAATTTTAACAACATAAGAGGTAAATATCTACATAACAATTGTATATAAACCGAAATATTGACCTGAATATGTACTCATACAATACCTGGTTTTATATCTTTCAGAAACCTGTGACGATATCCAACATCAAATGATTTCCATGCTGGTACACACCTGAAGAATACATCTGATGAAAGTTTTAGAATATTGAACTATTTTCAGAAAAACCAAGAATGTATATAACTATGTATATAATTTTAAGACCACAATAAAGGTCATAACACAAACTCATAAAATTGTATTTATTGTCAAATGAATCTAAGCACACAGCCATCTTTTTATTTTAATTTTAAATAATAATTAAAATCAGTTTTTAATATTCATACGAATAATCTCTTAAGCATCAAAAGTTACAACACTGTGAAACCGAAAAAGTGGTCTGTCAACAAAAGGAGAGATTCAAAATCTGATATAAAGAGAGAGCTGGAATAAAGATACGCATCTGAAGACCATTCGAAATTATTAAAAATGTTCGAATATATTCCTTATAAACAGGTAATTAACTAATTGAGCTGACAATTAAAATCAATTTAACAAACAATAATTAACTTTAACTAATCACTTCAATAAAAACTTATCGAATATAACTACGTAAATTAAAACAGAAATGGTTATATACCCATACCTACCAGCCTTACATTGGTTTCATTTCAAAAATAATGAATATCAAATTACCCAACAGTCATTAAACTGATAAGGATTATAACTAATTTAGTATAACTTTATTAATTACAATAATAAGAGGTATTTCTAGTACTTGTATATCGCTAGTATTTTCACTGGTTGTAGTATTCTATCTTTTTTCTGTGTCCAAGTCCGTTTGTGTTTCTTTATCTTCTTTTGTTGGTTTCACTTCAGATGTAGTCTATGTTGATGGTGAGTCATAATCAGTTCTTAGTTTTTCGGGGTTTTTTTTTTTTTTTCGAAGCTGAATAAGTCCTTTTCTACTGGTGTCAGTATTTGTTCGCAGATTATGTTCAACCACTTCGGATGCAAGTCCTTCGTAATTGAACGAAGTATACGGCATGCTTTCAGGTCAACATACAGGTGTATTACTCTTGCCAGGATGGCATCACGTGATCCGGGACAGAGGTTCCACACGTAAGTGTTGCTAGTCATCACTACCGGGGTAGGCCTTAAGTACTCATCGTTTGTCATTTTTTTATGTACAAACGTCCCTGTGCCTTCCAGAATGACTTTGAGTTGCTCTATTATGGCCATGTCGAAGTAAGGTTCGTTTATTACTATGAGGCGTTTGTTTATGCAATCCTGCCACATGAACGCGTATGAGGACGTTCCTTGCGTGACTTCACCAAAGAAAAAACTTGCTTTTTGGAGTGACCGGCAAATGAAAGTTTTACCTGAATTCGGGGAGCCGCACATGTATAGTGTATTCTCTTTTTTGTGTGTCCGATCCATTACGTTTAAAATATCTAGTACGAATTTTCTTATGTCTATATTTTGGAATGTACACCATTTTTTCATGATTTCTGTGTTGTATTCTGGGCTTATGCATAGGTTGGAGAGGTCTATGTATTCGTTTGTTAGTTGTAAATAGGACGGTCTAGACAGGATTGCATTTCCAATTGTAAGGCTTTTTTAAAGTTTACTGAGAAGTTTCCTTTACCGTATATATTTAAAAATTCTTCTTTCTCATGGTAGTATTTTATTAGTTCGGTTTCGCTCTGGGCTCGCTCTGGAAATGCGGATTAATCTCATTAGAATTTCTATGTCATCGTTTGAATTATTTCTATTTCCGAATCTTTTGGACCTTCTTTCTGATACCGAATCTATTAGTTGCGGAGTAACCTCGTCTAGTATGAAGCTTAGCATTGAATCATCTCTAATTTTTAAGTATTATGCTTCTTGGAGGAATTGTAAATAAGCCGCGAAATTTATGGGCGCTATACATCTTTCTGATTAAAAATATTGGCAATGTTTTTTTTGCTTCATTCCATACGCGGTCGTTATCGAAGCACAAGGCCATGATAGTGCAAGTGGTTATACTCACAGTCATTCGAGTTGTCCACAGGGTGTTCCGCGATTATGCAGTTTCTTTTTCTGATGAGTATCTTTAGCTCCTGGTCCTCGTCTAGTCTGAGATTGTGTAGCAGACTGAATACAATTACTCTGTAGTCGAACCTCTTCACGGCATCACGGTCCATTTTGGAAGCTATCGTGGTTTGCTTTGAAATGGTTCAGAATAGCGGCTCGTATATATACTGATATTTTTGCTGACATTTATATTTTTTTGTATTACGAACATTTTTAAAACGCATGGGGGACATAGGGCATTGATTACGATTTGCTTGGTCAGGTTTATTTTTCAACGGTTTTTGGTGCTGCTATCTTTCGGTCGTTTACAAAATTATTTGTTTATGCTGATAAGCTAGTAAGAAACACAACCCCGCCTTCACTCCTGTTTGTTTATGTTTTGTAGTAAGGTGTTGTACCCTGCCTATTGTCATACAGTCAGAAAGGATGTGTCGCCCAGAAAGAAAGAAAAAGGAGGAAGGAGGGATGTATTCTTACGTTCTTATCATTTGTTTATTTATGTATTATTAGTTTGTATGGACTACTATTACTCTTTGCTCTCTATAAGGGCCCGCCTCCTGTCCTGGGTCGACCCAGGACAGGCTGTCCTGGGTCGACCCAGGACAGGCCCTTATAGAGAGCCTAATAGTCGATAGGACTTACGGTTCATTTCCAATATAGGGCCTGGTGGAAGACTTATGGGAAAACTAGCCCCGGTCTCCCCTATCCCTTAAAGCGGGTATCATTTCTTTTGAATCACCCAGTATCAATTCATTTTTTTGTGCCAAATATTAAACACTTCCTCTTTTTTGGAGGCAAGAGGATATTTTGCTACTTTTTATCTGGCTTTTTTAAAGAATTTGTTTAATCTTCGATACTGGTTACCGACAATACCAAAATATTTTAAAGGCTGCTTTGAAAGTAATATCTGTCAATATTCACGTGGCTTAAAATTTCGACAAATCCTATTTTCTTACTTTTTTATTTTGCCGTTTGCATTGATTCTCTTTTCAATAAACAACATCAAGTATTTTTATACTGCATTTTTCTACATGGTATTTTTATAATTAACAAATAATCACAAATTAAATTTTAAAAATAAGTATATGCCATTAAACGCATTCTTTTTTTATTTTTTAATAAATTATTTTAATCTCTACTTACTTATAGAAAAGTATGGCAATGGTTCTTGCATAGCTGTCTTCAAACCTTATAATAAATAAAAATGTAAGGTTAGTTTAGTTTAATAATACAACTAACTAACTTTTTTCTAAAATAGCTATAGCTTTTGTGATACATTTTTTTTATTCAATTCTCTTTTCAATCCTAACTTTTTTAATGCAAAGTGGGCTTTTATGTTTTCGCATCCCAGCTATAGCTTTTTTGTTTTTTTTTTTTTTTTCAATTTTATTTCAATTCCTACTTTTTTTTATTGCAAGTGGGCTTTTATGTTTCGCTTCCATTTGTATGGCAGAAATAAAATACTATCTTTTTAAGTCCCGTTAATTTGGAATTCAGACAACTTGTGACAATTTTAATTTTGCTTTAAATTTTGCTATAATGCTTAGCTTTTAGCTTTTTTTTTTTGTTTGGCATATAAACAATGAAAGTTTCAGCAAAACTAAAACACTTACGACCGTAAAAAATGAAAGTTTTCGCTTTATGAAAGTTTTTCGCAACTCGTTTTTCATCGAACTTTGAAAAACAAGGGGGGCTCAAACTTGCACATTGTATATTGTCATAACAAATAACAACATCAATGAACCTGCCATTACAAAGAGAAATATTGATAGCACATATATTTTTATCAAAATAATACCTATCATTTAAAAAACCTATACTATTTTAATAACATTAGGATTAAAGTTCTTAAATTTAACACGATTGAGAGTAACCTTAGCACAGTATTTAAAATATTATTTCGACTTATACATAGTAATATTTGCAATGAAAAACCTACCTCTCTTAGCATGGAAAGTTTCAAGGAGAACTTTTTGAAGCCAAAGCAGGTGATACAGATGTCCATCCCGTACCAAAGTTTGCATTATCTTGGTAATATCATCATTATTATTAGAAACTTCCTTCGGTTCTGAGAAACAAGTTCCAACAATAATGTCTTCTTTTTTTTCCTAGTTTAGAGAATTATGTTAAAAAAATGTACAGACAACACCCACTGAAAACAAGGCCTGTGTACGGGTTACCATTTCGCTTGTAAAATGGTAACCCGCCGTCTCAGCGTCATTTGGCGAATGAGTTTGGCGCGCGTTATTATTGAGTTTAAATGGTCAAACAGTTATGCTCTTTTGAAAATTGAAGACGCTTTAAAACTCTTTAGACGCCCTCATAATCAAATTCCAATTGAAAACCACAATTCAATTAATATTGTCGCATAATATTGCCTTACAGCTATGCCTGTATATACAGCTTAAGATTTGCAATATTAAAATCGATTTTACTTCCATTATTAAAATTTGATGAAGGGTTATGATTTTAAAAAAATAGGAAATTTAAAATAAATTGAAATGTAAAAAAAGGAAGATGATCACAGCATTTTTTAAATTGTTTTTATAATATCTAAAACTCAAAAGATGATATTTCAGGCAAGTTGGCTCTCAGTATTTCAGTTGACTATAGTACATTAAAATATGTCAACTCATCTTGTTATTAAATTTAACTAAGAATATTGATAATTTTAAATAGCTCTAATAAAATTCATAAAATATAGATAATAATATGTATTCATTAAAATATTTTATATATAAATGTTTCTTAATACATGAAACAAAAAACTTTAATCTCATTACTTCTGTAAGTTTCTGGTCATCAAGGGATATGTATCCTTTCAATTTTAGCTTAAACAAAATCTAAAAAATATGAAAATTGTCAAAAACAATATTATTAGCACTTAATTAAGTTTTGGTTAAGTACATAAAATATTCGCTTTCAAAAATCAACTAAAAACAAATTGTATATTTTTGCATGATTATATTGAAACTGGTAACTGAGAAATTCACTATTAAGGCAATAAAGTAATTACAATACCAATTTCTTAACAATTCCATTGAAAAAACACTATTATGGCAATGAAATTAATGCAATACCAATTTTTTCACAATTCCATTGAAAAAAATCACTATTAAGGCTATGAATTAATTACAATACCAATTTCATCACAATTTCATTGAAAAAATCACCATATGTCAATAAAGTAATTACATTACCAATTTTAACGCAATTCCATTTAAAATATGCTGTTGTATTTATGCATTGAAAATTATTAACCAAAAACTAATAGTATTGAAAAGCTCGATTTTTTTTTTAATTTGTCTGATTTTAATAACAACTGCAGTTGCAGTTATCACTGAATCATATTTATACATAATGAAAACATCATGATCTTACATATAAATTACATAACACTATTATTAAAACTTATAATATTTCATACAAAATGTTCTTCAAATATTTTTTAAAACGTGAAGACGATATAAATGATGCATTATAAATTCAGAATTAAAAGTCTTGGTGCGTTCAAAACGTATCTACATGAGACATATATTCTATCAACTCCAAGTTTTTACAAAATAATTAATGTAGCACCTACTTAAAATATAAATATTCTTAGGGAAATTAAGAATTAAAAGTCTTGGTGCGTTCAAAACGTATCTACATGAGACATATATTCTATCAACTCCAAGTTTTTACAAAATAATTAATGTAGCACCTACTTAAAATATAAATATTCTTAGGGAAATTAAGAATTAAAAGTCTTGATGCGTTCAAAACGTATTTACATGCGGCATATATTCTATCAACTCCAAGTTTTTACAAAATAATTAATGTAGCACCTACTTAAAATATAAATATTCTTATTATGGAAATTCAGAATTAAAATCTGTATGCGTTCAAAACGTATCTGCATGCGACATATCTTCTATCAACTTCACGTTTTTACAAAATAATTAATGTAGCACCTACTTAAAATATAAATAATTCTCATGGAAATTCAGAATTAAAAGTCTTATTGCGTTCAAAAGTATTTACATGCGACGTATATTCTATCAACTCCAATTTTTTATAAAATAATTAATGTAGCACCTACTTAAAATATAAATAATTCGTATGGAAATTCAGAATTAAAAGTCATGGTGCGTTCAAAACGTATTTACATGCGACATATATTCTATCAACTCCAAGTTTTTACAAAATAATTAATGTAGCACCTACTTAAAATATAAATATTCTTATTATGGAAATTCAGAATTAAAATCTTTATGCGTTCAAAACGTATCTGCATACGACATATCTTCTATCAACTTCACGTTTTTACAAAATAATTAATGCAGCACTATACTTAAAATATAATTATTCTTATGGAAATTCAGAATTAAAAGTCTTGGTGCGTTCAAAACGTTTCTACATGCGACATATCTTCTATCAACTTCACGTTTTTACAAAATAATTAATACAGCAAACTACTTAAAATATAAATATTCTTATTATGGAAATTCAAAATTAAACGTCTTGGTGCGTTCGAAGCGTATCTATGCGACATATCTTCTATCAACTTCAAGTTTTTTACAAAATAATTAATGCAGTACCCTACTTAAAATATAAATATTCTTATTAATGATCCTGTAAGTAGAAAAATGATCATATTTAAAAAATCAAATACAACTAAAAATAATATATAAATACTTATCATCAATTGCAAGAAATCAAGCCTATTTGTACGTACCACATATACAAAACATACTAAATATTTCCCCAAGACCCAATGTTTAAGCCAACTGGTTTTTGATCGTCAAAACCAATGATGGGAAAAGCAGTTACCGATATCTACACAAATGTTAAAAGTCCACATCGGTAATTATTTTAAGTTTCTGTCCTTGAAGATTCTGCCGAGTAGCACATTACCAGTAAATATGTCCTGAAATTGTACTGAACAAAAGAATTATGGTGTAAGACAGGGAAAAAGATTTAAAATTTGAAAAAACATACTTTTTATAATGTAAAATATGAAATTTATCAAAATACAAATTGTGGGATGCTTACAGAAAAACCGCTCATTCCGAAAAACCACTGCTATAAGAATTAATACACAAACCTTTTTTAAACTATGAGCTACACCAATGCTATACCTAAAACTATGAGTACGACTATGCCTAAAACTATGTTAAAAGACTTGAAAAAATATAAAAGACTGTTACCGAGATCAGCTCTGCCGTGGGCAGGTAATTTGCTGTAACTGCCAAAAATGTGTTTTGGA
Organism: Hylyphantes graminicola; assembly: GCA_023701765.1. Taxonomy (NCBI): domain Eukaryota; kingdom Metazoa; phylum Arthropoda; class Arachnida; order Araneae; family Linyphiidae; genus Hylyphantes; species Hylyphantes graminicola. Next base: position 26,518,675 of record CM043122.1, read on the forward strand.
GATATTTAATCAAATGCATGTTTCATTTCCCAGCATTCTTAAAGTCATTTTGCCCAGCCGAATCTTTCGTCTTTTTCCCATTTACTAAAATTTACCATCACCTAAACAAGGTTAATTTGTAACTTAAATAGCAAAAAAGGTCGGCATGTGAAAACATAAGTTAAATAGATGCCGAAAGTGCAAAAAACTGATAATTTTAAAGTTGCTGCATTCTACCTGCCAACGTATACTTACTAATTTTAATGCGTATTTATTAGCAATAATACGCATTAAAATTATATTATTTTATATATTATAATAAAAATATTTAAATATATAAAATACTATTATCAATAATCTTACTTTTATGGAATAAATATTTATAATACTCGAAAAATAATGATAAGAATAAATAATTTCTAAATTGACTGCTTGAAGGATAGTTTAAACTACTTGCATCTGGCTTCGACATTGGAATGTGCTCTGCAATTCTGGAAATAGGATCAGTATCTTGTTCAAATTGCAAGTACCACCAATACAAATCGTCAAGTTCTGGGGGTACAAAATTACTGCTGATACAGCTCTCATCTGACGAGTCATCACTAGTAAATAAACTTGTTAAACATTGCAAATTATCTTTTATATACATATATACATGCCACATGTTTTCAATACGTAAACATAAATTGCGCCAATATTGACACTTAATCGCGTTGTTATAATAGATGAAATAAACCTAAAGTTAATATTTTTATTTATTTATCTATCGCTACAAAAGTAATAAAATTAATAGGAGTGGCTTTTATTAAAAAGAATGAGATTAAAAAAGGCAGTAATTATTAAAAAACAAAAATACAAAATTTAAGACTTCAGTCAATTAATATCGTTCTAAAGCTATTGTTTAACAATGGGGAAGGTATAGAATAACTCATTTTTTTAAACATAAACTCAAAAGTAATCATTACAAATCGTCAATAATTTTCACTTAAATTTTAAAATTCTTCAAATTATTTTATAATGCTACTCATAAGATAATGAACTTCACCTGAGCTTCAACTGAAGCAAATAAAAACGATGAAAGTAAATTAATTTTTAAGATAATATTACTTAGCTTACCTTTCACTTCCTGATTCAAGCTCCGTCTCTTTAGAATCGTTGGACATTTTGTACTTATTTAAAACGTGCCACATCAAATCTTTTTGATACTAAAAAATACATAAGATAATAATTGTTCTACTAACAATGCTTATTCCAAAAGAAATATTTCTAATAAAGTAGTTTTCAAGCTAATGATAAATATAGTTTGAATTAAAGCCTAAGCTTTTTGTTGATTTAGAGTGAAAATATTACGGATGATATACATGTCGGACATTAATCATATACGTTGATTAAGAATATTTTTTAAAAAATTCTTGTAATTCGTTAATATTTTGTTTCTTGCTCACTGGCTAATTAATTTATTCTGATTGATTATTCTGATTGATTATCCTGATTGTATGCTTTTATTTTTACTCATTGCAGAATTAAATTTTTCAGAATGGCCCTAGGTACAAAGCTACCAGACTTAGGTGCAATGCTAGTATTATACAACTGTGGAGAAAATAAGCGATCCACTCTTGTTTCGCGGCTGCTATTGGAATTTTTGAGAGAGATGTCCTTTTTCACGACTTTTAAATAGAATGAAAACATTTCATATCAACATACAAAGAATCTTGTAGTGAAATATATTTCACATTTCAAACTGATAGATGTCGCAAAATTAAATTTATTTTAATTTATTGTTTAAAAGAATAAAAGTTTCTCGAGCGATTTTTGTGATGGCAATGGAGATTTAATTCTAATGAAAATGGTTTCATATGCTTTTCAAATGAGCATTAAACTTGCAGTTTTTAAAATAATTAAAGTACTTCAATTTCGAATTTTTTTCTCTGAGATTTTCAATGTCTTTTAATTTCGATGCGCTGAAATTTTTGACGTACCACGCCTGTAGCATTTGTAGTTTGGGCTATGAGAGTGGGTGACGGACAGACAGACTAACTGAAAGATTTTAATACCTTCCACTTTTTACGTTATAAACGTAGTGTGGAAGCTTAAATTATGATTGCACAGAAAAGGGTTACGTTATTTTTAGCGGTGTTTGAATCACTCAACTAATATAAAAACGAAACTCAAACTATTTAATAAAAAGCCATTTTATCATTAATAATAATGATGAAGACATATTAAAATTAAAAAAATTCGCATTTTTTTGCAGATGCTCCATTAAACAAGTGCTGGTATTCATGGTTTTTATGACATGATACAAAAGGGTTAAACTTATTACAATTAATAAAAATAGATAAAGGTACATGAAATAGCGAACCTGTGAAACGCGAAAGTTTTCTCTTAATATTTGAGAAAAAGTCTTTACAATTGAAGGAACAATCAATAATTTGACAGAATGCATTTCTCCAACTATGTGATGCAGCATGGTAAACACACATTCATTCAAAAATTTCCTAAAAGATTGAAAAAAATTTAGATAAATTTATATTAGGCGTGTATTAAGAATTAAATCATGAAAAAATCTGAATTCAAAATGGAGAGTACCAGTTTTGCGTTTCATAAAGAACAAATTTCCCTCCCAAGCCATAATTATCCCCATTATCATAATTTTTCATAAATTTAATAATCATAACTTTAATTCTTTTAACTTTCTTTTCTTTCTTTTTTTCTTTTACTTCAATCTTTTTTTTCTTTTAAGGGTTGTTGAATATCTACTGAGATAGCCTATTTAAATTTGACAAATCTAATGAAGTTAAATACTGTTTTAATCCAATTAAATTGCAGACATTTTTAATGCACATATACTTAACCACATATACTAACTACATAATACACATATACTTAACCAGTAAAAAATATTCATTGCATATACATAAATATAAATTAGAATGTAGCCTTAAAGACCGAAAATAAAATCCTTAACAATTGTCCATAATTTGATCTAAGATATATTTATTTGCTAGTTTAGCCGGTTTAGTTTTCCATTTTTAAATAGATCATAACAATCTCAATGTACCTATAGCCCCTAAAATTCGTCAATAACTTCCTTGAATGACGCATATCGTAAAAGGACCCAGGTAGCACCCTAATGTGGAATCTATATGGGCCCGCTTTGTTAGTGAGGGAATTATCCATATGGGTCCCAGAAAGAAACGACCCCCTTTACATTTGATCGAACCACATGTGCTCACGGTATCCCATATGAAGAGTACACGGGAAAAACCGATTGATTTTGCAGAGAAGTTTCCTTAGTAGGCCACTTTGGCGATGATAGCGAGTGATCGCCTAAACTTGTGTAAGGAAACCAGTTAATACCACAGAGATCATAATTAACGAAATAGAGTGGCAGATCACGTGATCTCCAATGCTAACGACGTGACGCGCAGTTAATAAAGCCCCAATGAAGCCAGTGTTGTAGGTCAAGTGAACTTCCACTCTAATACTTTAACTACTATCTCTGTGGTTCCTAGCTACCAAGTTTCAGGCGATTGACGATCCCGGCGCTTGGACCAAGCGAAGAAGAAAGAGAGAAACCTGTTTTCTGCCGCCAAAGTCCACCAAGTAGACAATTGCGGGCTTCAGCCTAATAAATCAATCGGTTCCTCCCGTGTACTCTTCATATCAGTCCACTTCAATTAAGTCTTACATAAGTCTATTTTTTCAAGAGGAATTATTCAATATAAGGGAACAGTTAAACTTTTGTGGCAGAATGATATCAAATTAATAATGACACATAATTTTACAGTAAAATTATAATTACAATATCAAAATAATATGTAACGCTTATCCTCGATACTTCTTTCGATAACATGGGCCCATAATAACCGTTATGATTTGTCCACACTGCCCCATGTTGATCTACAAGATTTTTTTTCTAACAAAAATCGTAAATGGGATTTACATTTGTTAGTGAAGGTGATGATCAAACAATAAAGATTGTTAGAGGTTACCCTTAGGCCAGTGTTATTGAAAAAAAAAAGTCATTTAAGACACCGTGTTAATTATTATTTGGATGGATTGGTTTAAATGTAAAATTTTGTTAATATATAAACAGTTTTCTGCAAAAAAAAACTTTAAAAAAATCTTTTAATAGTTTTTATTAGAGGTAACTAAGTGGGACAAAATTGTAAATGTGCATCCGTGTGGTAACCCAGGTAGGAACACGTGCACTCTTAAAACAAACGAGCGATTTTAACTCAGTCTGAGTTAATTTTCACTCATCCCGTGTTGAAAATGCACTTATCCTATAGGAGTGGATCCTTTGTGTGTTAAACCTCCGACAGGATCACTCCAAACGAGCTGTTTTAACTCAATCTGAGGTAATATTCACTCATTTCCAGTGTCGAAAATGCACTTCTCCTACTGGAGTGGAATTCACTCCTTTGTGTTAAGAGTGTGGTTTGACCAAAAATAAAGGGAGCCGTTTATTTCTGGGCCCAAATGGGTAGTGTCTCACCTTAACCAAATTTATCCATACAGATCATGCATTAGTGTGCTACATGGGGAGGCAGTATTAGTTCGAAAAACGAATTTTTAAAAAAAAAATCATAAGCTTACATTTTTTAGTCTCTCTAACCCCTTTCTAAATGCCAAGTTTTTTACAAACCCATAAAAATAGAAAACCAAGATAAATGTATGTTAAGGTAAGTAACATAATTAAATTGATTGATAATGATGTATGTATAAAAAAATTTCAAATACCCATTTGTTCTGTAATTTTCCAGCAATTTTCCATAACAATGAACAACCTCTTCTTTACAAAACCTAAAATAGTTATAGAACCCTTTACACATTTATATGCAATTAATAGTAAATTCATTTATCAAGTAAATAATGAATGCACACATAAAGTTTATCCTTAGTTATTTCAAGATTCGTGTATTATAAGAAGATATGTTAGCATTTTATACTCACTCCCTTAAATGCGAATTAAAAGTTATAGTTATTGGTCCCCAGCAACAAGATCCTCGTGCGATTATAGTCAACATATAGTGGTTAATTATAGCCACATCCTCCAAGAATTGTTGAGTATTAATCCTTGGATAAACATGAAACAATAGAATTGGAAGGTTTCTGATATCTTGTGATCCAGCCAATTTTGCTGTATTAAAAATAACCAAAATATAAAACATGCAATTTTTAAGATGGAAATATTTGTAGTTACATAATTGAATTACAAACCGATATTAAAAATACCTAAAACCATTCCTCTTACCGTATACTTTATAATGATAAGTAAACAATTATATCAACTTCTAATAACAATAAACTTGGAAGTTATATTTCAATCCAAGTGAAAAACTCTAAATGCTAGGGGTAACCAGGTACACATGACCCAACTTGTAGTTTTTAGCTTGTAACTTTTAACAAACACTATTTATGGATATGCAAATGCATTCAATTTATACTTCATAAAGTATCATACAATATTTATCAGTATTTTTCTGAAGTATTAACTGCTATAGTAGTAAAATATAAATTATTTAAAACTGCAGTTTTGAGTAATGTATCCCAATGTATAGGCATACATGACCCACCCAATAGGGATACGTTACCCAACCCATATATTTGGTAAAATAACTAAAAATTATCAAAATACGTTAACATTATAACAAACCTAACACCAAAAAGTTTATATACATATTTCATCTTTGTATGACAAAATTATTACTTATATTTTTAACCCCTTAACTTATACTAACGAATTATTCAATTTTAAGCGTATAAAGTCTTGTTTGAATACATAACTGTATATTCTTTTTTTCTTTTTGCAGAGTAAACATAGGGGGTTGAAGAATCGCTTATATATTTTATCAATGCCAACTTGAGATAAACGTTTATCATACATTTCAGGCCATTTTAAGGGGGTTCAATACCCTCAAATCGGTGAAAAAATCAAAACAAAAATTATTGGCTTAAAATACTATTACAACCTTTATTAATAATGTCTCCAAGTATCAAGACGATTGGAAAACTATTTTTGACATTAAAAGCCATTTTAATGTCATGGCTTCGTAAGGAAATGGGTTAACAATAAAAACTTTAAACGCGTTTTTCTCAGAACTTGATTTTTTGAACTTCGATGTACCTTTTCTAAAAAACTATGCTATGTTTTCTCGCAAACTTTTTTTTATATGATGTAATACATAGTATAGATTAATCTGAGGTTATGAATTTTAATAAAACTAAAGTGAAAAAAATGTTATGGGGCAAAAAAGTGAGAAATTTCATGATATTTTGGGTACGTTAAAACTTATTTTATTTTAAAAAAATCTAACAGTTATTTAAAAAAACTTTTAACCTCAGATTAATATATAAGGTTCGTATAATACACACAGAAATTTTTAATATGATCTGATCAGTAGTTATTGTGAAAAGGTACATTGAAATTGGCCAATTTAACATTACCGATATACAACATACTGAACCCCCTTAAACATTTTTCATAGATTCTTTTTTGAAACTGAGTTTTAATCTCGTCAGAATATTTTTCTTATACTTTCCCAACAAATCTTCTTACATTCCATTTTCCCAAAATATTTCGTAAGAACACAGTTATTTACTTTTTAGGACTCTCGTATTTTTTTTTAAACATTTACTTGATCTGCTTCTATCTACTTTATGCATTATTTACTTGGGTCACATATCCCCAATTGACTTGGGTCAAATATCCCTAGTTGCACTTTTTATGTTAAACCCCAAAAAAATATTTTGTAAATAAATTTATTAACACTATTATGCACGTAATCATAGCTAAAAGAATGAATGAAACAAGCATCGAATTGAAAAATCCTTCCTTTAAACCAAAAACTGTAGACTAAAAAGTCGCAGGGCACCAAAAATTTACTTTCAAGAGTGATGCCACTTTCAACTAATAAAACTTTCCCCATCCTGAGAAAAGGCATTGGGTCATGTATCCTTATGGGTTAAATGTCCCTAGTTCCCCCTACTATTCACGTTTAATGGCCTAATTTTTCATTTTTATTGCATTAATTTTGCATTTGTATTGCATTATTGTTACATTTTGTTTTACTCAATTTTGAATTGATAAATTAAAGAACACGATATCCGGAGAATTTAAAAAAAAATTAGTAACACATCTGGTTCATTTTAATACCAAACAGCCAATATAGACATTTTAACTATTTTTACGATGACATATGACTGTTAATTTGCTATAAATTTACAAGTTTAACATCACGAAATCCGAACCGAATGCCTACCAATCCATCACCTTAACGTTTTGCCACGAATTCATGGATTTGAGACATATATTGATCGTTTTTCGTGATAAAACGTGTAATCTTTCCCACATAAATTAATAAAAGAAGCTGGTATAAAATTAACCAGTAGTGTTAATAAATCTTTAATTTATTACTGGTTCTTTAATTTATTATATCCAAAATGAGTACAATTCAAGCAATAAAAAGGCGAAATTAGGCAATTAAACGTGCATTAAAATTGATTTTCTCTATATTTAAGACAGTAATTGTATTTTTTTATAGTATTTACTATTGATGAAAATAAAATAGATTGTTTATTATTTTCCTTACGATTCATAATATTTTTTTTGTTATGTATACCTGATGCCTTACTATCCCAACTTTTTTTCAACTAAACTTTTTCAGTGAAATTTTGTGAATCAAAATATTTTTTGTCTAAACTTTTGAGACGGACTATACATTTTAAAAAGGTTTGGCACAAATTACATCGGATTCGAGGAACTTTCTAGCTGTCAGCACTATTTGGATCGTGAAATCATCAATGCTGTGGCAAATCATGACTCTGATCATCCACGAAAGTGTGGTGAATCAAAGCTCCAAATAGTGGTGGCAGCTAGAAAGTTCCAGAATTCTCCCATTCAATCTTGCACTTTTTAACAGTTTAGTCACTAGTGCCTTTTTTTACCTAACAACGATATAATAAATAGAATTACAAAGTTATGTTTTTTTAATCAAATCCTATATTTTTATTCTTTACTTTAAAAATATGTTCATTTCCTACAGTTATATAAAGATATACACATGAATTTATGCTATAAAATCTTTAATTTTTGTAGTTCATTCTTATATGTATGTAATAAATGTATAATATATTAAGTAAAATTATATATTTTTTTACCATTGAGTTCATCGAAGAAAGCTCTGTCTCTGTGATCGATATATTTTTGTGAATAATGATCTATGATAAACATAATTTCTTTCAGAGCGATTAAGAGTAGCTTCATTCTAAAAGATAAAAAAAGATTTCATTTCAAAAGAAAACTTTAATTAAAACTGAATGTCAATTTCGGAAATAAAAAATGACAATTCTATTCATATTGCGTTACACGTAACACATAGTAAATTTAAAGAGATAAGGAAAATTAGGTTTTGGGGGGGGGGGGGTGAACTATTTCAGTTTTTAGAAATGAAAAGTTTTAGATTTCGACGCTTTCATTCGTGCGTTTGATATTTAAATCTGTTAAATTTAGTGATATTTTTTTAATTATGTTATATTGAGTTAAGCATTATAGTGTTAGCCTGTCCCTTAAAAAACATAAAAATTGTCATTTCAAAACAATGACTCCCCTCTGCATTCTTTACTTTCAAAATAATTCAGGAAAAATAATAAGTATGGAAAATAGTCGTACAGACCTGACCCGATTTTTGCATTTAACTCATCCTTTCTATGTTCCCGAAACTGTTTCTTTTGTACCTGAATAGGACTGATTTTCTAATTTAAATCCGGTAAATAAAATAATTTTTATCATTAATCTTTAACCTTTATTTCGTTTTCCCTTTGATATTTTGCTCGATAACTCATTTCGTGCTTGATTTGTTTATTGGGTAGCGATTTCGTCATACGTTACCAGTTTCAGAAACAAAATATAAAACAGTTACAACTACACTAAACAGACAATTTCCGACAGCAGGAGTTCATCTAAGTTTCGTAAAGTTTTGACCATAAGCTTATCATGATTTATCTTTTTGTATTATAAAAAACACATTTGAATACACCGATACTTTGTAAAAAAAAAAAATTATCTTAAATGTGCAGCCACGTTCTTTCTAGTAAACATATAAAAGCCTTAAAACAGCAATAAATAAAAATTAAAATAATGTAAAAATACTTACTGAACCGTTACGTACTGCACCATATCGGTATTGATGTTAGATTGCATCTCTAAAATTTCACAAACATGAACGCATTCAAAAACTAGGATTCCAATAATGTCAGTGGTAATTATTTCCCTACAAAATTATAAAAAAAAGATACCCATTGGTTACTTTGCAATCTTCATAAAATTTTCACCATATGTGTTAATAAAATATTTTATACGTATATTTTTTTATAATTGCAAAATAATTTAAACTTCTATATTAAAAATTACCTGACATGATTCAAGCAAATATTTACTGCTCTCGCAAGGGGTAAAAAATAACTCATCAACCAAAAGAAAATAGATTTATCAATATCTAATGGTTGTCCTTTTGCAAACAAATCCTGCAAGAAGAAAAAAATATTCAGTATTTTTTATTTATGTATATATTACTTATCCTATTTATAGTTATTTTATTACACAATTACTTACAAACCGAATAACTAAAAATCAAATGCAGAGGTTATCAAATAATTTTGTAAAAAGAAAGATTATTAAGAAATAAGTATTCAATTTTCTAACAGTATAGTAAAAAGCATGTGTGTGAAAACAGACTTATTTCACATTTAAAACTTATTTAACATTTTAAAATTATTGTAATTAACTACTTATCCTTTCCATTTTTTTCCTTTTTTCCTCACACAAAATACAATACATTAATTTTTATGTATAAATGTATGTAAATTATGCATGCATAATAATTTTAAATTTAAAAATTAAGAGATATTTCCATTCATATTTAATTTTTGAAAAATTACCTTTAGATTTAAAACTAATTTGCAAAAACCACTGTGCAGGAAACTTAGAGAGAACTCCTTCAAGAGATTCCTAAATTAACAACCATAATTAAGTATGGAGCATTAACAGTTATTTATGCAACCCGATACACAAAATATTTTGATTTGAATATTTTATGCAAGTAAATTAATTGTAATAAAATATTTTAATTGCTAGACTATTTTTTCTAAGACAACAATTTCTGAGCCAGAGGGGTGAATATCAATTCTTTCAGCTTTACAAGAGAGCACCAAAACTACAGACGTTTTTCATACGATTTGTTTGCATATATTATTCAACGGGACACCTTTTTGACGTTACAAAAATGTAATTTTGAGGCTAGGAGTAAACTTTAATTCAACTCAAAATATTACTACTTTGGAAAATAAATGGTTTTATTTATATAAACTGGTTTTTTTTTTTTCATTTGCCTTTTTTATAAAAATTAACACCAAAAAGGAGCTTAAACAATGAAATGTCTTGTATGTATATAAGTTATAGTCATTCCAACCACTTTTCATTTTTAAAAAAATAACTCGGCTACCTTCAATAAAACGGGTTTTTTTGTGTGATTACACACGCATTGGTAATTAAGCATTTAATTCATTATTTTAACCAAAGTTTCAGTTAATGTCAAGGATGAAAAGTATAAGAAAATATATCTTACGCAATCTCGTCTGACGATGGTGTGGAAGAATCGATACCCACTAAATTAGATACACTAATCCGTTTCCCCCATAATGGATATTTTACTCTTCCTTTAGATAGACCTTCTTTCTGTGCTGAATCCATACAAATAGAAGGGCTGCAGTCAGGACAGTTTCTGGAAACTTTGTTGCGTTTTAAATTTGGTTTGAGGCAGCGAACCGCAGCGTTTTCGTCTTGAATAACTCCAGTGCTGCAATCACTCTCGGGTGCTTTACAAATCACTCTAGGAGGATCATTTCTGCGATGAAGCTTTTTTGATTTTGGCTTTCCGGGTCCATCGTCGGAAATGTCATCAGCTGATTTGCTATCCATCAAATCGTCGGAAGAGTTGTTCTCGTTTAAACCTGAACCTGTCTTACATTTTTTATTGTCATGCAATGGAACTTCATTTAAAACATTTGGAGGATTTCCTTTTACTCTCTTATGGTATGGTGACACACATGGACTAGAACTTCCGTAGTCAACTCCATCAACAGATAGAGCCACCTTCAATTTGACCTTTCGGTCATCCTCGAAACTTCTCGATGGGTGGCTTTTAGAAGTTCTGGCCAAATCATCGTTGATTTTCACATTTTCAAGATCTGTGTGGAGTTCTTGTGATGTGGAAGCAGTGTTTGAAGTTTCGTCTTTGGACTGTTCAGAGTTTCTACTTTCCGTCTTAACGGGGTGAGCTTCATCGGTCAGAGGGCAACCAGAGTCGATGCAAACAGCCACACTCTTTAATGTGTTTGAAGAAGTATTAGACCCTTTGGAGTCATCGCTTTCCCGCCCATTTTCTGAGCCTTCTGTATCTGAAGAAGTGATCTGAAGATTCTCCAATGTTTGATAAACATTATCGAGATTCTAAAAACAAATTATGAAAACTTGTTTGTATATATTTACTAATGACACGTTAAAATGTAACTTGTAATCATATGCATTTACATAGTTTTAAATAAAAGCTGAAGGCAGAATAGTATTAATACATAAGTAGATGCATGTGTTGCACTTTCAGATAATTAACGATGTTTTTCCTATATTTTCTTTGTGTTTTAAGCTGCATATGCCTCATTTACTTAAAAGATGTTACTTACTGATGTTAGTGCGACAAAGCCGCATGCAAATAATGATGTATGAACCCTCCTCCCACCCTATGAACGGTCTGCACACTTAAAGATAGTTATGCATCACAAACATATTTTAGCTTGCAAAATGTTCTCCTTAAAGATCTATTTAAATTTCAAATTGATAATTATAAGTTCAAATCTCCGTAATCGAATTTGTATACACTTTTTTCGCTAATTCTAATTTAATTTAATATTTCTAATATCTTCACAGAAATGAATACCAAATCTCAACAGAAAACATATAAACTTTAATGTGGTTCAAATTTCTTTTTTCAACATATTAGCGATTCATTTTTAAAAGTTTTACTTTTAATTCAAGTGTTCCCTTCAGTGAAAGTAATTTACATTCAATATTTAAGTATAATATTAAGTCATGTGTTAAATATTCAAGTACATTAAATACAAGAGCCATATGTAGACCTGCAGAGAAGGTGGTCTTTGGAGAAGGTTATACAATTTTCAAGTGACTAGATTATTTGGAGCGAAATATATCATTAACATCTTAAAAGCAAAGAGAATTCAATGGCTGAGGCACATGGAAAGAAAGGACAGCAGAGGTACAAAAAAGATTTTCAAGGTACAGTGTCAAGGAGAAAGAAAAAGATGGATGGGTGAAGAAAAATTTGAAGTCCATAAAGATCAAAAATTGGAAAGCAAAGGTGAGAGACAGACTTTGGAATTCTAATGTCAGGGCTATGGTTCAGCATGAACTGTAGTGCTAAGGACTTGGGGTAGACTAACCAAGGAGTGAACAGGCCCCAGTGAATGAACATTTGGTAAACATAATTTTAAAAAATAAGGATTGAAAATCATTCCACTAGATGGATTGGCAACACTGACTTCCTCCAATGTAGTAGGAAGCTATCTGACATATGGTTGGTTGTCCTGGTCATTATATCCTGGTTTTCATTCACTGGCGAACGCAGCGTCTGAAACGTTCATTCACTTGTTAGTCTACCCTAGTTATTTATTTAAGTGGACATTTTTAACTAGTGGGATTTACCTGATTTCGGTAGATACTTCCCAGAATTAGTGTTATTGGAACAGTCCATTGTTTCTAAAAAGAAAGTTTCCAATGTTATAAAACATATATATGCCCGAAAATGTTATTTAAAAATTAATAAAATGTAATGACTTACGCTGTATTCACTTTTGAGCATCAACAAAAGAGCACCACCTATTCCGTGTATAAATAGGTTCCTATAAATATATACATTATAAATGTAATGGGAATAATCAAGTTTTTAATAATGAAAAATATCTCAATATTTATAAGTATTTTTAATATTTATGCACGACATTAATATTTTTGTGTACATGCAAGTGGTAAGTAATGGTAAGTTATGTAATTAAGTATCATAAAAAATGGATCTTAGGAACATAGTTTAACAAAGTTTGGATTTTAGTATCATTAATATGTTACTAAGATCCAAAGTCTGTTTAATTTCATAAAAATAAGTTAGTTAATAACAACATAGATTTTATAGGATTAGGTTTGCATTATAACAATGGATTGATATGGTGAAACTAATACGAATTCTAATCATTATTCTAAAAATAGCCTAAACCACAGCCTTCACAGCTTTTAGGCTAAGGAAGCTCTCTGTGACGTCACACTTTGCGTCCGATTTGGAGTGTATGTCGGCTTCTTTGAAGAAACGGGGAAAACCTATTAGGAACCTAAAAACATTATTAGCCGTTCCCGAACAGGTTTCAACCTTCTTCTTTGGAACCGCCGACACTCCAAACTGGGCGGAAAGCCTGACGTCACAGAGAGCTTATCTGGCCTGATAAATTGAGGGTCAACCGTGCTTCAAATATTAGTATTTACAACATTTGTATAAATAGATACATAAAATATTCAAACAAATTTCATATCAATATAATTCTGAACAATCCGAGAAAGTAAGATAAAGTCAGTGCTTATATTTCCTTATATTTTCTTAAAATAATATTGTATTATACCAGGCGAGATCCGAGAGGGTATAAAGGGTTTAACTGATGCACTGTAATTATGTGCTTTTCAATGATGTTTCCAAAACGATTTTATTATGATTTATGATCAATATCCATTTCTAAAACATATAAACATGTACTTTATAATGAAACCACTTGCAATTATAATATTTAAATTAAGTTTTCTTACCATATTAATTTACTTTGAATTGATTGCCAATCGCTGAATGTTGACATTGATTCTTCATCCAAATTAACATTGAAATCGGGTAAATGCAGGACATTTTTCAATAACAGAAGGCAGTTTTTTAAAGTGTTGCATTCATCTTCTGTAAGGGGTATACGATGTTTCTCCTAAAAAAAAATGGCGTCGTCAATGATTTAAAAGTATGTATTTTTGTAAGTAGTAAACAGTTCGTTAAAAGTATAAGTTAATACTAGTACTTTAACAAATTATTGCCCTCGACCTTATTAAAAAAATTTCCTTGACCAATCAGATGGCTATAAGTCAATATTTATACATAAATAAAAATATGTAATAAAACTGAAGTATGGCGGGCTGTTGCGCCTTTACTAACATGAAATAGGAAGGGAAAAAATTAAAATATATTCCAAGAGATACTGATAAAAAACAAAAGCTACAACGGTTTTCACAGGTACTTATTGATGAGTTGACAAATAAGGAAGCTTGTATCAGAGTACTTACCGATTTTAATATAGAATCTCTCAGAAATGTAACTAGAGATGATGTTACTGGACCTTCCAAAAATGCCTTTTTTAAACCCAAAGCACACGTCAGGAGATGCTTACGAACTCTTTCGGTATTTTGCGACGAGGGTGATTCCGTGTTTGGTATCAGGTTTTCAACAGGCCAACTCAAATTAACTAAAATCCTTTTGAAAAAATAGGAATAGAAGTTACTATAACTATGATTAACAAGTTTATTTCAAGCAATAAAATACTCAAATCAATTACGCTTAAAATTACTATGTGTTATGCTTAAAAATACTATGTGTTATTTATTACAGAAAAATACATTTTTAACCAAAAACTTTTTGTAAAAAAAATTGGGGGGGGGGAGCAGTGCAATGGTGCTAGACGTTCAATTTGAGATTTGGAATTAAAAAACGCAACTTTTTATCAATATAATGTACTGTGTCATACAAACAGGTGATAAAAGGTTTTCCCACCCTATTTTGTATCCTTAACAAATTTAAACAGTATGACTTCCTGCCTAATATTGTGCTTGGATAACGATTTTTTATCAAGATTTCGATTTTTTAAATGATTTCTACCAATTACGAGAGAAATTATTATAAGTTTTAATTATTTTTTCAATTGATCTGCACATACCTTATACTAATACTTTTAGTTTATAAAAAAATTCACAGGATTGAAAAGATATTATAAAAAAAATAATGTTGTTTATACTACTACTAGCAAACAAAAATCCTTTTACTGCCATAGTACATATACCTAGCTGTGCACTGTGTATTTTGTTACAGATCGCATTTGTAACTTTAATTGAAATTTATGACTAAAACAGATAACACACATTTAAAAAAAAATATTGGCCTTCATGTGTGTGGGAAAACTTTGCAGTTGATGAGCAGTGTTACCCAACGAAAAGCTTTGCTAATATAAAAACTTGTCACTAAGAGCTCTAAATATCAACATTAGCACTTGCGGTGCATTACATCAATCAAGATTGTAAAGTAGACATTTTTCTGCAATTTAAAGATACCTGAGCCAACTGTCATAATAAGTTCATAAATAGGCAACAAAAAAGGAAAATAACCCCAGTGTTCTACGAAGTAATTTATTTGTCAAATAAAATCACACCTACATGAAACGGATTAAGGTTTCTTTCTGACGTCAAAGAACACCGCTGAAAATCCTTCTGTTTATAGACTTTCAGAAAAGTGTCTTTAAATAAAGCGGAAACAAACAAAGCAACAAAAAATGTAATAAAATCTCAATGTGTATTCCTTGCAGAGAAAATTTATCATCGATCACATTCAACAACACTTGAGTACACTACAAAAAAAATCGTAGGGGAGAGAAGGGGAATCCCGCCACCTCGGGTAATGCCGCCACCCCTTGTATCTCGCCAACTGTGTATGTGGGAGGGGAGCTGTGAGTACTGACCGGTAGCAGAAAACAAAGTAATTTGTAGTATAGACGCTAATAGCCTTGCGGTGAGTTGGTGTAAAGTTATTTAAGAAATACAGTTTTTAGTGATTTTCATCTAATCTCGAGCCTTCTAAAATTAAGAGATAAGTGACTATTATCTCTAAGTTAGATAAATCAGTTATATATCATTAAAAAGAGTAATTATTTGGTTATTTTATCACGTTGTTAGTTTGGACGATAGGCTAACTACCTTTCTTTAAACAAGCCGTCTATGCCATTTTGTCTTACTGGGGTAATGCCGCCACATCACTCTGGGGTTATGCTGCCACATGCAAAAGGATGGCGGCATAATCCGTAAAATAGAAATTTCATATATTGACCCTACAACTTATTAGTTTTCGTTAGAGATGCCGTGTATCCGAAAAAGAATAACTGAACTGGTCAAATAGACCAACGAAACTTTAAAAAAAACCTGCATAGTTAGTTGCACATAGAAATTTAATAAAAGAGCTGTATCCTGTACAATTTACCATTCCAAAGTTAATTAAACCTATTTTAGTTCTATATGTATTGCTTTTTATGTAATTTTCCATTATTTATAGATTATTTGCTTTATTTATTGATGTGGCAGCATTGCCCCAGATACCGGGGTAATCCCGCCACTGTGCGAGCATTAGAAAAATACAATTTTATTCAGTTTTTATTAAAGATTTAAATTTAAAAAAATCACTACAAGATAGGTTATGAACTGTAGTATGCTATGCTCATTACAATTTACATTAATTGCAACACAATTCTGAATGAAAATTCAATTTCCCTTAAGGTGGCGCCATTCCCCTTCTCTCCCCTACAAAAAATTGACCGAAACGGGTTGTACGGTATCTGGGTACAGCAATGTTCCAAATTGGAAAGCGTCTCTTAAGCGTGACCTTGAATCGGTAAAAAGAAAGTGTTTATTTTTTATTTATTGCTGAACCCATATTAGAAGATACACTGCTCAAAAGAATTAGGGGAATGAATGGTTTAAAATGATTCCATTTGGAATTATCAGCTTGCGTTTTTTTGAGCACGTACTTATGTATCGTTAGATGGAAGAATCATGTCTTATGAAGAATTGAATAATGTTTGTTTTAATTAAATGAAAACATGAAAAACATGGTGAAATAAAATTCACTCCCAAAACATTTTATGAAATAAATTGACCCTAAATTCTTCACGATTGCATTCTTAGATGTTACAAAATTGATTTTAACTTTTTTTAACACATAAAAGTTTGAAAAAATTTATGTTATATTTTATTCAAAATTTATGATTTCAATTCCCCCCCCCCCCCCCCAAGTTTTAGTTAAAATATTAAGATTTTCTTCCATCTTTTTTACCATTTCATTCTGGATGCGTAATGAATCTATTTCACATTTTTTAGGTTTTAAAAATAAAAAATAAAACGTTGGAACTGAAAGGGTCAACAAAAGTACGCAAAGCGCTCCCCTAATTGTTTTGAGCAGTGTAGTTAGAATTTAGACAAAATGAGCAACATTTTAGCCTTTCCAATTTAGAACCTTATTGCACCAAAATATTTAACAACCATTAATTACAGATCATTTTTTGATTCTTTTAGATTTTTTTTCTTTGAGATTTATCTAGATTTTTTTACCCCTTCAAATGGCGCAAAAATTAGATTAATTTGTTTAACATAATCCCCCTTAAAAGACCCCTTAACATGGCGCACAAGCTATGTTATTTTTCAAAATCGAAACGGGTAATATTTCATGCACAAATCAGGTACTATTGAGTTATAGTTTAGTGGATCGGATGTTTTAGTGACGTGGAGCATCTATTTTACATTGTTGAAGGCTGAAAGTGCCAAAAGTGGGTATGTTATTCGGTTTTGGGATTTTTGTAATTTTTCATGCCTAATTTGGGGTGTTCTGTCTGTATTTGGAGTTTAATTTTTATACAAGGTACTTATTTGTGTTGTGACTACAAGACAAATGCCGTGTAAATATAAAGAGGTGGAAATAAAGAATTGTGTTTGTCGTACAATGGTAGATTCTGAACTATATGATGCCAGAAAACTTGACAAAAATTTCCTTTATCATCGCAAAAATATCACATATCCCCAAAATGTGTGGTTTTTCGTGATTAGTTTATGGAAAAACTATTTTATTTCATTAAATTCTAATGCTTAATGAAGTAAAAACGAATTGCCAAAAATTTAAATATAATAATAAAGTAGGCAATAAATAAAAAAAAGGACTTTTTGTATAATTATTCTTATATTTAACTTATTATGTTTCTTGAAAAAATTTATTTTTAACTTTGAAACTGCCCTTTTAACATGCATGTTTTGGGTATTAGGCAAAGAGAATTCAGTAATTTTCATACCTAAAGTTATAATAATACATTTGATAGTCCAATTTCAATGGACAAGGTTATCTCTATAAATCTAAATATGATTACATTTTTATTTATTCAGTTCATTTTCCTCTATTTTTCCTCTCTGTTATTTTTTTTCTCTCTGTCTCAATTCCCATTACTAAATAATGGTACAGTATTATTTCCGGCTAGTGATATTTGACCACTATATTTAATATTTTATGAAATTGTCTTGCTTGCATAAAAAAATAATATCATTTAAATATTTAAATAATGGTGAGGGTAAAATAAGGGGGTCCAATTTAAACCCCTTCAGTCGGAATATCGAAATCCTTGCCTAAAATTGATTTATTTTACAATATGACCTTGTGCGGTGATAAGGATCTCAAAAATGAAATTTTTAATACATGCAAAAAATGTAGTGTTTATTTAATTTTTTTAAAAAAATTAAGTTTACATTAATCACGACTTTTTTTTTTTAGGAAACTATTGCATTTATTTAAATTTTGTATACTTTTCAAGATTTCGTGAAATTACAAATCCAAAAATTTAAACAATTTGTTTATTTTAGCACAAATAAATTCATTAATATATTTTACCGCTTAATGTCGCCACTGTTCAAATACATAAAAATCTGGAAACAGTCATATATTAAAGCTTATATAACCGATTCTACTTCAAAGGATATCAAAACACCTTTTTGAAATTTAATCTTAAAGACCTATACAATAATTTTTAAGTAAAATAATTTTTAGTTAAAAATTTTATTTTAAAAGTAAAAATGGCAAAAAAAAAGATAATATCCGGATACCGGATGCCAGGTCTGAAGGGGTGAAGTGGTGGATTAGTTGTAATTCAATGTTTAGTGTAACGGAACTGAATGTAGTGGTTTAACTAGTTTTTTCAAGATCACTCAGGTTTATTGGTTTGAGTTAATTAAATTGAAATTGCATTATAAATAAATATGAGCCGTTAATGATAAGTATTTTGGAATTGATAATTAACTGGCTTTAAAAAAAATATGTTACCTAAGAATATAGTAGCCCAGTTGAGTTTTTTACTAATCAAATATGTAAAATAAAGTTTAAAATTCGTAAAAGAAATTATTAAATTATAATGGAAGTAGACAATATACTATCCATTGAAGTACTTTGCCCTTACTCTCGTGTATACTTAATAGGCATAAAAACAACACAGTCTTTTGATACGCGAAATATCAAGAAAACGTGATGTGCTCATAGTATTATAAGACGTCTGCACGTGTTTCTCAAGCACGTGTAGTGCTAGTGTCAACGTCATAGTTCGCATAGCATAAGCTGTTTTTGGTGACTAGAAAAGCAGGTTAGAGTTGTCTATTTCTCTAGTGTTCAATGAGGCCACGTAATTTTTTTCCCGTTCTTAGAACAAGTTTTTTATTGACTATTATTTCGTCTACGAACGAAGGTCGAAAGTGAATTTAGTAAGAATATCGTCAATAATTGGAAGATAATGTATTGTCAACAAAGTAGAAAACCAAGGATTTATGTTAATAGTGATACAACTCCGATATCACTCATTTTCATTTACTGTGTTTACATTTTGATTGTCATAGGGATTTTTGACAAAACATGCAATTGTAGGGATTCCTGATATGTACGTGTGAAAATGTAAATAAGTAAATATTTTTGCAGTAAAGCTAGATCACAATAAAATTATACACTTCATATGACAAAATAAATCAACGATCAACAGTTAAAAGAAGCATTGATGCGATTATACGTTATCGCCTTTAGTTATAGATGCATTTAACCCTGTAATGCATTTTTTTTTCATCCCGCAAAAATTAATTTGTATCTTTATTACTCATACATTATGGGAAAAATACTGAAAAAAATTAACTGCATTGGAATTTAAATAATTTCAATTTTTAAAATTGTTGCCAAATGGCAAAAAAACAACTACAAAATTCCAATCTTGATAAGAATGATTGGAAAACTACTAAATATATATTAAAATAACCCTCTTGAACTATAATTATTTTTTCAAAAAAATTTATTTGCATATATAGTACTAATAATATTATATTATACTTTGAATACTGCCAAAGACGTAATTTCAAAACAGTTAATTACTACACTCTTTAATTTTGAATACACTTTTGCTACTGTCATCTACGAGGGTTATTAGTTACTAAAACTAGAAAATGGAATGCAATAGATGAAAAAACACATATTTGTCGAGAGGGAGCTCTACTTTAATAGAATAAAGTGGATTATATTACTTATTGCTACATGGCAACAGTATGCATTAGAGGGTTAAGTCCTTTTCAAATAGAACCGTTTAAATCGGTTACAGTGACCACGTTTAGAAGGTAAACTCGTTTATCAATCGTTTATTCAGTCCCTTGAATTGTTCATAGAACTTAATGTTAAAACATCTTACTTATAACTGCAATTTTTTTTATTTACTTCGGTTATAACTCTAAAAATATGCGTTTATATGATATTCAAAGTGCTAAAATGAAAGAAATGAAAATCGTTTTCACTTATTACTGTTTCCAATTATTTCGATTCAACTACTACTAAATGTACATAGGAGGGTTAAATTTTATTCAATAAATGTAACTTAAATGTATTTTAAATTGGAGTATTATTATGAGCAGATAATACTATTTTACAGATTTTTCTACATTTAAAATTCAACCACGTTTTTAACGTTACTCGTTTACAATGTCATCTCGGTCCATTGAATGGCGCTATAATGGAGTAATGTTGTATATTATAAAAAAAAATTTAAGCAGTTGTAAATAAATTAACGTTTTTACATGAAGACAATTTAAATAAAATTTTCATACATTGTCATCCATCCATTTGTCCGCCTAAATGTTTGATTCTTTATGTGCGATAAAAAAAAATTTAACCTAATCTAAAATAAACTGTCACAACGCCTTTTATATTAATAAATTTAAACAACCTTAGAACATTCTATAATTAATATTTGAATAGATGCGTACATAAAGGTTGTCGAATATTACACGTGCTTTTTTAAAAAACTGAAACGTTTGTAACGCATTCGATTTTTTCCTGTTACGTACTTGAAAATATATATGAAAATATATACAATATTTCTGTTTACTTTTAAATTTGTGATGAACGCATTCTTTGAAATCCACAAAAATATTTAAAAACCGTGACTTAAGCATTTTCTTCTCGCGTGTATGGGTTTCTCTCAATTTCCTACCATAACACAAGATATTAAATATTTTGTCTGTATGTATTGTGAAGATTTTTTCGATAAAATGTTTTAGTTGCATTTTATTATAAAAAATCTAAACAAAAGTCATCGAAGTATCTGCTTTCAACAAAAAAAACCATTTCCTCACTATTTTCCCCTAAATAATACTATTATCCAGGGTTTTTTTTTTACTGATGCATTTACCTTCACCAATAAAATAAGATATTAAAAGAATTATAATTATATACCTCCATATAAAAGTGGGGAATTTTGTTAACTTTTATAAATATAATTTTGTACACTAAACGACTTCTATGTGGAGTTGATAGGAAATGGGGGGGACTGTAAACTTTTTTGCATTCAATTGTTCATTTCACCCTTCAATCGTAAAAAATATATAACCCACGTAAACGATGACGCACGCATTAAGGTACGTCTTGCGGGACAATGGTTGAAATGTATTAATAATCCAATGTTTCAAAACACCTAGGTTACCCAACGTGACCAGTATTGGAAATTACTTTGGCTCAATTTTCGCAATACATTCAATAGAATAGCGAACAATAACTTTGCCCTGTACCAATTTCCAAGCAATAAATGGAGTGTATTTTGCATGTCTAAATATAGACTGGTAGAGCAGATGGAGCAACGTTGCTAGGCAACCAGACAAAAAAAATTATTATTACATGAATGGCACTCCTATGTTAGGAGCGATATCTGGAATAGATTTGGTTTACTTTTTAACTGGGAAACTGAGGCATCCCATGATTGATTGTTATAATAACATTTTATCTAATCTTACAGTCTGATTTTGAAGCTTATAGTAAAGTTATTAGATTCAATTTGTATTTCGTAACTCTACAGTACGGAAATAAGGAGCATAATATTACAATAAAAGTTAATACAAAATAAAATAGATAACAATTAGAAAAACTATAACCGCTTTGAAGTTTGAATGTTTGTGAAAAATTGCCCATTGCTGACTATTTCTTTGCTATACTAGCGTTTTATTGTAAAATTTTCGGATTTATGGTGGTTAAAAAATATTTTATTTATTTAAAATTTTACATCATATGACAAAAAATGTTCTGTTCAGTTTGAAAGTTAATTAGAACTAAGGAAAAGTCACGAATTGGAAATTTAAAAAAAAAAAACTTCAAATTTAATAACAATCATTTTTTTAATTGAGTTTGAACAATATTTTATTTCATTGGATGCAAAATTTTACGTTGTTTGCGATATGTAAATCGTAAAGATTATAAATTTAAAATAAAACGTTGAAAATTAAAAAATTGTCCCATCTAGGTAATTTTCTTTTTAAAAAAAAATATGTTTTTTTTTATTGAGTAAAACAATATTTTTTGTCGTTTCATACAAATTTTATGTAGCTTATTTTATTGAAAGAATTCAAACAATTTTTGTATGGAGAATTTTAGTAATTCACCGTATTTTTTTAGTTGTCGCAAAAGGATACTTTTGGTTTCGATTGATGGAGAATTTTACGTAAATGTTTTCGTCTTCAGACACAAACGATATTTGGTCAATTGTTTTACGATAAAATGTTAAGTCGTTTTTTTTTAAAGGGGGACAACTTGTGACAGTTGATGTCTTCGATTTTTTTTTTAAACTTTCAGAATATGTTAGCAGTACTATGATAAGAAAAGGTGATTTTCAGTTTTTCTTAAATACTACTTGTTTGACCTTGGGAGAAAAGGAAAGTTCGAGGTCATGGTTTAATGGTGTGCATTATATCATCAATCTACTTCTTAAGCCATGAGTGACCCATTAAGGTTTTTTTTTTTTTTTAAATATGGATACTACTTGTTACTAGGTACATGTCAGCCTAATTAGTTTGGTTGGTCAAATAAAATTTGGTGGAGTTTTATGTCTTGATATGTGTTTTACATAATGTAGCATTATGCATTTTCATATTTTATTAGGGCTCAGCCCAGTCGTTTAGGCATTCGCCTAGCATGCGAAAGGTCCCAGGTTCGGGTCCGGGCATAGCAAAATAACTGCCAACCTGTAAACGGTCCATACAGTCAAAAATGTCCTACATATAATACCCCGTGTAGAGAGGATGTACGTTAAATATCCATCTAAGTCCTAACGCTGCGTACGATGTTGTCCTTAACGGTTGCGTTGGGTGCCCACTCAGGTGTCGGCTCGTCACCTGACTGTGGTTCTAAAGACACCCGTCGCAAATAGCCTTCGTGTAGCTCCAGTACGACGATAAACTAAACTAAGCATATTTTATTATATTTTTGACTTATAAGCATAATTCAATGACATATTTTAAAATAAGGATCATCGGTATTTAATAAATTATTAGAGCAGAATTTTGCCTATAAATGTTAATTAATAAATAAAAACTTATAGATCTTGTCTATCATGCTACCTATATAAAATACGAAGCTCTTAAACAAGATGAAACTAATATAATTATATAATTTATTTTGACACATGGAGTCGAACAAGTTTTCACCCATTTGCAAGACTAGACATAGGTATAGTTTACAACCAAGTCTTTCCCGGGAATCTAACCCAGACCTTCAGCTCTACCCTCTCTCTCTTAAATAAAGGGAAATAGATCACTAGATTGCATACAGGTATAAATTAGAGATATAAAATGGACTGTAAAAGAAAAAAGTAAACTAGGCCCCGCGGATTTGAAACCTGGGTCTAAAATCACAATATTTGAGGTGTATTTACAAACTGTGTCTCCAAGTTATTGACTCTTTGCTTCTGGAGTAATTGACCTTTGAATTTGACCTTTTTTTTTAAATGATCAAAATGGACTGTATAGAATCGACTGTATTAAAAAAAAGTAAGTTTGGTGCCATTGATTTGCAACCTGGGCCTAAAACTACAATATTTGAAGTGTATTTACAGCCGTGTCTCCAAGTTATTGACTTTTCACTTCTGGAGAAATTGACCTTTAAATTTGACCTTTTTTGAAAATGATTAACTCTGAGACCCTGGAACTACCAAAGCAAAGGGTCCCCCATGTTGTTTTATATTTTTCTAAGTACTACCATAGTGGGTGTAATTAATCCAATAATTATTTCTGTGGGTCACTTATGGCTTAAGCAGATAATTAGGCAGAAACATGACAAAAATCGACGAAAATGACCTTTTTCGAAGACCTTAACATTCCAAGCCATGAAAGAAACACCAAACTAATTATGCTGACATGCACCTAGTACCAAGTAGTATCCATACATCAAAAAAAATAATAATGGGTCACATTCATGGTTTTAGAAGTCGAAGGATGATATAGTGTACACCATTGATCCATGACTTTGACCTTCTCTCAAGGTTAAATAAGTCGGACTTAAATTCACTTTTTCTTATCATGATGCTACTATCATATCCTGAAAGATTCAAGAAAATCGAAGACATCAACTATCACGACCATATTCAATTTGGCCCAGTTTAAATAAAATGACTCTTAAAATGTAAAAAAGAGTAAAAACGGAGTTTTAAATAAATGATATTTTAAAGGTAAAAGTTATGCCATCTGTGTTTTATCATACAAAGTAAATTACTTCTTTGTGAATTAATTAACCTTGAAGAATATTTCCAGAGTTCTGCAGAAACAAAAATATTTTAATTATAAATTAAGATTGTTTATTCTTAAGTTAAACCACCACTCTCTCGACATTATTCCAACTTACTCTAAAGATAACAACGCATAAAACAAACAACTTCAAACAAAATTCCAACATCCTGAGTGCTAAGGAACTGTGACTAGATATCTTTTCGAAGCATTTTAGTTTATGCGTGTCATTAATTAAATAAAATTTAAAATTTATATGGATAATTTTTTTTTAATCCTAAGAACATATTTATGTATCAACAGGGCACATAAGACATTTTAAACATACACATTTAAATACGCGGACGTGACTCTTCACAGCCCTAATCGTCTATCAACTTCTATTTAACTATATATTTTGGAGGTATATTTGTTTAGATTCATCTTTTTAACCCCTGCATAATTCCTCAGGTTTTACAAATAATTCCTTACCGCTTAGAAACGGTTATCTTTCTATGAACTTTTTATATCCTATGAACGATTATCTTTCTATGATTTATATTTCTATGAACCCGAAAAGCTGAAAAACATTTGCTCCTCAAAAACTTTTTGTTTTTCAAAAACAGATCTGGTACAATTCACATTTTTAAAAATGTTCTGCATACTAAAAAAAGCACGAACCTGAGGGCTACAGCAAATAATTTCGGATCAACTTTTGATGATATAATTGGAAGAAGGTCCTGAAACAAGCACAAAATTTAATTAGAAAATAAAAAAAAATTATAAATAAACGGCTTTAATAATCAAGTTCTAAGTGTACTTTAGAATCATTACTTATAACATTTACAATCCTATTTTAAATTTAAGCGCCATAAAATGAGTACATACAATGCTTTGTTAAGATTTATAATATATGCTCACTCAGTACTCAGTCGTTATATATTCATTACTAAATCGTTTATGTATACATTCGAGTCATGTTAGTATTATATTAGACTTCCTATAAATTTGAAAATTTTGTAATAATAATAAAAATAATATATTAATAATTATAATGATAATATTGACGCAGCATATTTTTGCTTAGTGACTTTTAAAAAATACAAAGTGCTTTAGCTACGTGAATGTCAATTATTTTTATTCATTAAATTTCAGTGTCAGGTTTCCTTTAGACTCAATTATTCAGATATTTTTTTACATTTTAACTAGGTGATTTATTAATTAGATTTCTTATAAGAATGAACCTAATTAAGACTTTAAACTTTGAATTTAGGGTAAGAACCATATTCACTTCGTTAAAGATAACTTACATTTTTAATAGTACCACAAATATGGATGGTCATGCGGACATTTCGTTTGACTCCATCTTCAGTCTTCAATTCCTCTTCCAGTTTTTTCAAAGCAGCTGTTATAAACACAAAATTCATGTTGTTATAGAAATCTTTTCCTACATATCTTACTAGGGCACTTTTAATGTTTTTTAACCCAAGGATGCCCTTAAGACGATAGTTTGTTTTTAAGTTTAAGTTTGTCGAAATCAAACAAAATACAAAAAAATGAAGACAATAGTTCTCCTGATCATTTTATGTAGGACAAATTTATTTATAATTTGTTAAAACAAATTTTTAAATTTTCAAAGTTAAAGTTTTTACTCAGTAATGAAAAAAATTTATTAATGGCATTCGTGAATGTGAAAACGATGGGTTAAGAATAAATTTGACCCAAACTTTACTCTCTAAATACTCCTTTCTAAATAAACTGATTTAACTTATTAATAAAAAAACTAGCCAAGTAGAAAAATAGGAGAGCATTATTACGTGACCAAAAGGTACTCTTCTTGGGGCTAAATTTGATCCAAACACCAGTAATAACTCTTTTGTTAGCCCCTTTTCTCTAGACTTTCTCTACACTATTTAACTAGAAGCGATAAGATAGTATACTAAAGATTGATTAATTCTGAACTTAAATAGTGTATGTTATTTTTGTCAATGTAGCAGCTTACATGTCCAACAACGAACTTGTATTTCAAAACTACGTTTATTCATACTACACTGTTCAAAACAATTAGGGGAGCACTTAGCGTTCTTTTGTTTACCCGTCCAGTTCCAACTTCTTATTTTTTATTATAAAGATCTAAAATTTGTGAAATATATTCTTAATGCATTCAGATTGAAATGGTAAAAAACAGGGAAACAAATCTTAATTTTTTTTAACTAAAATTCAAGGGGTAAAAAATAGGAATAATAACTTTTGGATAAATTAAAATAATATTTTTTTCAAAATTTTAATTGTAAAAAAAGGTAAAATCAAATTTTAGACTTCTAAGAATGCCAGCATGAAGTATTTAAAGTTAATTTATTTTTTAAAAGTTTTTGGGAGTTAATTTTATTTTGCCATGCTTTTCATATTTTCATTCAATTAAAATAAAGTTTATTTAATTCTTCAAAATACATAATTCTTCCATCTAACGATAAATAAGTACGATTTGAACTTAGTGAGAAAAAAAAATCGGAAGCTTATGATACCAAATGGAATCATTTGGAGGCGAAATGGTTTAAACCATGCATTCCCCTAATCGTTTTGAGCAGTGTATAAAATTACTAGAAACAAACAAAAGACAAGGGGGAAATTATATGTAAAAAAGCAATACTTACATAAACAATCTTCGTTGGGTATATAGCCACCAGTTGTAACATCTTTGTTGCCCAAATTCAAGACAATGTCTCGAATTCGGTTATAGTTCATAACAGACACATTCTTAGCCATGTCCTATAAAGAAAAAAATTCGCAAGTTGGTCTAAAAATTCGCAATTTTATGTTACTACTTATATTCAGGATCACCCTTAACAGATGCGAGGCCCTGTTAGAAAGTAACAGAAAAGCCCATGACTTTTTAGAAGCAGAATAAGTGCCCGATTCATAACTTTCGTAATTTTAATTTTTAAAAAAGGATTTCTGTCTAAGCAAAAATGAATAACATAAAATTGCTTTGTCAGCAAATTATGAATTTGCTCCTGCAAGCTATTATTTATGGGCACCGTTTCAATTATGATAATGTTCATCTACATTTTGAAGTGAAGATTTTGATTTAAATTTTGAATATTTCACACATTAAGTCAGTGCGAGGTCCCTCTCAAAGCGTGAGGGCAAAAGCATCTTTCGTACCCCTATATTCAGGTAATTAATTCCTTTACGGATTAATTTTTAATGCAAAAAGCTATCAGAATTTTTAACTTGGATTTATATTTTAGTAATGATTTGATTTAAGAATTGTTAGGTGCTGATAAAAAAAAATTGAATAAAATTTTTATAATTATTTAAGTGTTTAATTGGTTTTTAATGCTATCGGATTTGCAAACATAACAGAAAAAAATATTCAAACTAAATGAAGGGTTGCTTCGGGCAATTTTTAAGCAAAAAAATTCCTTAACAATTCTTTTTTTTATCCTGAGCTTTGCTGATATATGCCAGGAATTTTTTATATGCCATATTTTATGTTTTTTTTTCAAAGTTTAAATAATTGGCGCATAAATTGAGTTTGAAGTGAACTTAAACCATTGTTGTTTTGCTAACCACCGATATTTTTCATTGACTATCTTGAGTCGGTTTTATTATTGTAATTTTTATCCATCCCTATAGTGGTTAATTAATATTAATATGCATTTTCTATTTACATTAAAATACGGTGATAAACTAAAATCCGACAAAATCGTACAGGTAAGTATTTGCATAATGCGTGTTAAAATTCGATAGGCTAAAAAATTATTTTTAAGGGTTTAAAATTATTTGCGTTTCGGAGTTTTCGCACATAATGGAAATTATCTGACGTTAAAAACTATTAAAATTTTCTATTAGTAGGGGTAAGTGGTGTACCTTGGACGTATGTGTACCTCGAACCTATGCTGATTCTAGCTCGATTAGCTTAGATATTGAAATAACACCACATGCAGTTAAATTATTTGCTACCAGGGATCTCAGTGAAGTTCTATCTGTTTGTTTAAAAGGTCAATTTATTAAAGAGGTTTCGAAAAACTAAATTCACAGTTCAAAAGTAAATTTTTGTCAGATTCTTTAGAGTAATTTTTTACTCAAACATGTAGTGTTTATTCAGAAACGATGGTTATGCAATATAATGCAAAGTTTTAGCTATAAAACAGTGTGCTTGAAATTAAGTTAAGTCTAATCTTAACTTGGTGATTAACTATTTTGTTTTTAATATCCAAGTGGTGTACCTCGAACCTAATACAAGTGGTGTACCTTGGACTGGTCCAAGGTACACTACTATAGGTCTTATGTGCTTCAGATTGTTGAAAATCCTTTTTAAAATTCAAGTAAATTCTTTCCTTTGAAAAATTAAGTGTTTTAAGCTATTAATATGCAACCCTGATTTGTAAAATCTAGAAAAATGGAAATTTGTAAGAAATTTTGATATGATGTGATAAAGAATTATTTTTTTTGTAGTTAATTATTTAGATTTATGGAAGCCTATAAAATTTTAACCATATTGATACAATATAGAAAATAATTATTGCATGCTCATATAAAAAGATATTTTTTATAATAAATATCCAAGCAGAACATCCTTTTTACGTTTAGGCCTAGTTGAATAAACATAGGGGGAAATATTTGAGTTTTTTTTTTTTCAAATTTAAGACAGAAAGATAGCCAAATGTTTTTCTATGGCATGAAATAACAGTTTAATTTTATGCTGCATTTTAACGAATACACCCGAGAAAGATTGCATTCCAGCTGAAAAAGACAAAAGGGCACTAAAAAAACTGGGCAATAAAACCCCTTACTGAGCCAATTGACCTAACATAAGCAATTACTACAATCTTGGCTAGAAATAAGAGTAGGTTGTAAAATGTATTTTTGAATTTTATGTGGCTAATAAATATTGGTTTTCGGACTGTAAATCGAGTCTCTCTACCTGTTAATAATTGGTCCAAGGTACACTACCGGTTGGACCAAGGTACACCGCCGGTGGTGTACCTTGGTCCTAATTACAATTTTCTGTATTTATTTTTTTAATAGTTGAAATCATTTAAATAACATGTTAAAATAAATATATGTTGTATATCACAACATAAAGTATTCAGTAAAAATATTTGTATTCACTTTTTGCAAGTAATTAAGAAAATAAAAATTGAAAAGTCAAAATAGGTCCAAGGTAACCCACCTTCCCCTACTTAATATATATGCGTGGGCAAAATCATCATGTTATTAAGTATTTTTGCATCAAAATTTAAAAAAACTAGGAAATATTGTATCAATGTTGACCATTTGCAAATTTCAGAACAAAATTAAGAATAATATATTTTTTTATTTTAAGAGGAATGTTCATTTCCATAGATCTTTGCATTATTTTCGAATTCATATTATGTTTTTAAAAAAATGCTTGAGAAATTAAGCATATCTTTAAAAGGTAAGAAATAAAAAATAAAAAAAACATTGAAGAAAAAATATTTGAAATGACTAAAAACTAATAATGAATTAACTCTGAGTGCTACTTCCCCTCACCGATTTTTATGTTTCATAGCAATTACTATTTTTCATTACTTGTGAAAAATGCTCAAATTTTAAAACAATCCTTGACAAATATTGATACGTTCAAAAATAATGCATTAGTTGTATGGTACTGGCCATCCCTCTTAAATCATTTTTAAAATTTAAATTAAAACATTTGATTGAATATAAAAATCTAATTTTACTAAAAAATGAAAAACATGAAATGAGCACAGATAAAATAATGTTTTTAACCCTTTAAGTCCCAAAAATTTACTACACTACAGAAACATCTAATATTCACAAAATAAGCTTATTTTAGGTCAAAAATAAGAGTTTCATAAGAAACAAATTCATTTTATTTTTGTACATGTTTTTTGAAATAATGCCAAAATTTTTTAACTGTGTGGAAAACAACAAAATAAAAAAATACATATTTCCTAAAAACACTTCGAGTAATATATTTTAAGGTATCTGACCATATCATTAAAAAATTTTAGTAATTATTTTAACCGACATAGTTCAAATTCTGTTTTAAATATGCGGAACTGAAGTGAACTTTTCAAAAATCAGCTAAAACGCTTGTTAGCTATTTTCTAAATAAAAAAAATAGTAGTTTTGACTTCTATTGGGATTAATGTAAAATATTGTCTGATAGAACAAAGTGTGAAGAATCGAATGATGTTTGTTTGGTTGTCGTAACGGGACATAAATATTTGGAAAAAATATTGAAAGTGATGACTCCAAATGGCATCACTGGGACTGAAAGGGTTAAAAAATCTTATTCTTGCAATTTCTTTGCACTGTTAAATGTAGAGATTTTTAAGTTATGATTCAACCAGTAGTGGTCGTACTAGTTGAATGATCGTTTTTACAATAGAAAATTGATTCATTAAATTGACAAAGAATGACATCTTAATATAAATATTAAACGTATTAAACACATTTTAATTTTGCGTAAAGTGCAAAATCATATGAATGTTTTTTGTTTTTTTTAATAAAGCGAGAGTTACAATTATCTTGTATTGCAAAATGATGCTACTCTGAACTGATCTTAAGATGATAATAAAAAAAGCAGTTGGAGAATTTTTACACAAAAGTCAACAGTGGGTGCGGGAATTATTATTGAACAAAATTTTTAATATTTTATCTTTCTTCTCATAGGCTCAAAAATAAAACATGATGTTTATTAAGTTTGGCTTTCTAGTAAACAAAATAACATTACTTATAAACTTATCGGTGAAATTTATCACAAAACTAGTTAGATACACTTGTTAACACTTAACAAAATAAGGCATTATAATTCTATAAACTGAATTTTTGTATTTTAATGTACAGTTAAATAGTTTTCCTTGCAGTTTAAAGTATCTTAAGATTGTAAAAACGATTGAAAAACGATTGCAAACGATTAATTGTTTTAGCCCAATCAAAATAGGAGCATATGTATACGAGTACCGTTATTTTTTTGTGGTTATTTAAACACTTGTATCGTATCTCCGGGACACAATCTACAAAAAAAATATTGAGGAGGTGTGTGTTTCTAGGGCCAGGGCCTGATTTCTGGTAGCCAAAACGGGGGCATGTGACCAGGGCCCCCACTTTAAGGGGCCCCCCAAATTTTCTTCAGGAACATTTATGCTCAACCCCAACTCATTTGCTCACCCCTAAACTTAACATTTCGATATGAAGTACGCAAAGTAGTAAAGTAAGTAAGTAGGAAGTATGTAAATATATTAAAGTGATTAAAAGTGAACTATGAAATTGTGTTTAAACTCAGAATTAATCATCAATTCACAAAATATAACTAATTTTTGGGGATTAAGCATTCTAAGCCAAGTACTACTGCAATTTTTTTGTGTATACTAAAATGTAGAAAATACACAAGAATATTTTATGTAGGTATGTATAGGGGCCCCCCAAATTTGCACCCAGGTGCCCTAAAGTTATAAGTCGTTCTCTGCCTAGGGCAAGATTTTTTTTAAACCCCCATAAATCTACGATTAAGCTGATTAAAAGATTGATACTTTTAGTTTACTTATATATATGGGGAAAATTATTAAATGGGGAAACAAACTTCAATTCCAAAATAGCTCACACCCTTAATTTGTTCATTCATATGAAAAAGTTATTCCTGCAAAATTTTAGCCAAATCAATGAAATTAATAATTCCTACAACTTTGTAATTTACACTTTTGATCTATGAGCAACAGGTTTTGAGTTACAGGCAATTGAACGAGCGCTTTTATATGAGATCGTAAATCAAGGCCATACAACGCAAATACTGGACATCATAGGGGGGCAAATAAAATTGATTATAAAAGAAAATGTTTCACTATATGGTGTCTCAAACTTAGCAAAAAAGGGACAAATGCACCTATTTTATTAAAAAAGCAGTTAAAATATTAGTTAGGGATTTTCGCTATCAGAGCCGACATGTGGTAGGGGATGGGGATGGTACTATCGCTCTCAAAAGAGTGAGCCCCCACCCCCACCTCCTTCACACACTCACGTTCTCATTGATTGAAAATTAACATGATTAAGTAATCACTATTTTGTTGTACCATTATGACGGACAGCGTCAGTGCAGTGTGTCATGACTTTACTGTCATGTAAAATATGGCTTATTCTTTTCCCTATACCTCAAAACCTGTTGCTCAGAGATCAAAAGGGTAAGGTACAAAGTTATTGGAAATTTTACATACTATATAAACATTTGTTTTGATTATATTTTCGTATTTGGAATAGATATTTATTTACAAAGGAAAAATATTAATAAAAACAACCCAAAATTACGCTATTTAAAAAAAAAAAAAAACTTTATGCGTTATTATCAATTGACTTTGCTAAAAATTTTCAGGAATTACCATTCCTTTCAATTACAAAACGAAATTAGTTGAAAGTCTAGGTATCGCCATATTTTACCACACTCAATCAAAATAGTTTTAAAATAATAATAATTATAACTTCCTTACCGCTATATCAGGCCAAATACATATTTCCCTAATATTAACGAATTCCCTTCACACTATACCCAAAAAATCGAACATATATACTTAATCTCTTAAGCTACATCAAACTTCCTCACAAAAACAGACTCAACTGAAACTGATTCTGCAATTTGTCGCGTTATCTTCCGCAAATCCGCAGTCCGCAGTATTGCATAACAGGGGGAATCAACAGGTCTTCTACGATAGTGGCGCTATCTAGTTAATAAAAGTTCTATACTTGTAGCATTGTCTTAAGTTATAATCCGCACCAAGATGGTGGCGCTATCTAGTTATTAAAAGTTATATTCTTGTAGTGCTGCAGTAAGATGGAAAATTGGAAAGTGCGAAGTTCAGGGCCGTAGCGTGACCTGAGTGAGCACTTGAGCCGGGCGAGCACCCCAAGGCGGAAAAAAAGGGCGCCCAGAAAATTTTGATAACAAAATGGAGAAAAAATCATTAAAAAGAACCTAGGGAAAAAAATTAAAAAAGAAAGAAAATGTTTTGATAAAAACTTATTTACAAAATATTTTTGCAGTATCAGGAAATGATAACTCAACGAGAATTATTGAAAATTTATAAAATTTTGAATTGAAATTTCTGATTGAAAATTTATAAAACTTTGAATTGAAATTTCTGATTGAAAATTTATAAAATTTTGAATTGAAATTTCTGATTAAATATTTTGAAATTTTGAATTGAAATTTCTGATTGAAAATTTATAAAATTTTAAATTGAAATTTCTGATTGAAAATTTATAAAATTTTGAATTGAAATTTCTGATTGAAAATTTATAAAATTTTGAATTGAAATTTCTGATTAAATATTTACAAAATTTTGAATTAAAATTTCTGATTGAAAATTTATAAAATTTTGAATTGAAATTTCTGATTGAAAATTTATAAAATTTTGAATTGAAATTTCTGATTGAAAATTTATAAAATTTTCAATCAGGGCTCCCAATAACCCATAAACAACACATGCTTTAGGCATAAAATAGCCTAAACATTCGAAGCCGTCTCAGTTTCAAATGGCAATAAATAAATATTGTAATGCCATAATTTCAATGGGTGGTAAAATCCGCAGCTGTCAAATTCGGCAGAGTTCTCTAGAAGAAGACATAACTTTAAATACAGGAGGGGTCAAGGGGTCAGGTAACCGCTCTGTCGTATTTCTTTGACAAAAGATTTCTTCTTCTTTTTTTTTTTTTTTTTTTTTCTATTTAAAACGCTGACCCATGAATAATGTGGTTTGTTCCCCCACGTTTGTTTGATTGTCTTATTAATACCAATTACTTCCTCTATTAGAATTTTTGAGCCTACTTAACTTTTAATTTGATAGAATTTTCAAAAAATTAAAAATATGGGTATTAAATTATTGTATGTTAAAAGTAGGTAGGTTACATCGCAATGATTACTTTGATTCTTCATTATTTAGTTACTAAGAATGTGCCAATACATTGCATTTTAACATAAAATTCTGGTTGGTTTTAATATGCATTTCATTTCGAATGTATTAGGTTTTACAAATTTTATGTTGTTTATTATTCAAGAATAAAAGCTCGCTTCATTTAAAGCGTTTCGCCATTTTCCTAGCGCTAAAGTCACTGGAGCGGACGCTAAAATTTGACAAAAGGAATTTTACATAATCATTCTTCGAACTGCAAAAAAAAATAAGCAGTCTCTAAATAATAATTTTATTTGGAAAAAAAACAAGGAAAATAGTTGATTTTTGCTTTTAAAAGACTGAATTTTAACAGGATGCTGTGTTTAGCGATTTTTTTTTCTAATGCTTCATTGATTTTGTTTTTCATAGACAACACAAAACTTTGGGTCAAGTTTTGGTCAAGCAATTTGCAGTTTTTAATGATTAAGTCCTTCTATTCCATAACTGATGCACACTTCATTAAAACCATACTCCATTTCAGTAAATTATTCAAACCAATTGATCTCAGACATCATTCTTGGGTTTTAAGTCATGGCCATTGGCAGGATGATCTAAATGAACAACACTTAGTTCATTTAACCAGTCTTCCATTTCGTTTGAAATGTGGATACTTGCATTAGCATGCATAAAAATCTAATCAAAAGCATAGTTTTGCCATGCAAAGAGGAATTAAAGAATTTTCTAGAGCTAATCTGCAATAAAGTGATGTTTGTCAGCCCTTCAGAAACATAACCTTGTTTCTTCAATCATAAGATATCGGGGCCCAAACCATCAAACTTCCACCACTAACATTTCTGCTGAAGACAGATCTTGGCTATTTCCGAAGATCCTTTCAAAAACATTTTAAACCATTACGTCCATCCAAATTGAACTTTTTTTCATCAGCAAATGCCACTTTTTTCCCATTTCTCTCCCTCCGCCCCCACCCAATCCGTTTTCATGTAGTTACGACTATATTTTAATAGCCTATTCTTATGATGAAGAGTAAGCTTTGGACCAGCCTTCATTTTGTAGCATTTCAAGTTCGACGACGATATCAATATTTGTCCTACTCTTCTGGGAGTTACAGGAAGTGATTGTTCATAACAAATTCGCCTTGTAATACACAAATGGTAGCTTTTTGGGATATAAGTCCAATAATCCTGCTTTTGTCCCTCGTCCCACGAGGGTTACACCTTTTTTAATGATGTTTTTTTCCGAAGTCAGAATGATTCTTCAAATATTTATGAATGATCTTTTAATGAATATGCCAATTTCTCGTACAGATTAGTTACAATATTATATAATTGTCATTTTTTAAATTTTGGCTTCAGGCAGTCCCGCAAGCTTCCCTATTTAGTAAAATGGGAATAAAACAGATAAATTTCAACAAATTTGGCCTTAATCTTATTTATAAACACTGATAGTAAGCTACCCTGAAGTTCAAATGAAGAACTAGTTAAAATATTTGGTACCTGGGTTCAAAATAAATTTGAGTTCATAAATCAATTTCCATCATTTGACATGCTTAAAAACTAAAATTAGATATATTTTTATTTAATATCATTTTTTGAAAAAAATTATGTGTGAAATTCCTTTATTGTGCTCTGAATATCCAACACACAAAATTTGAATTGTTAGCACTTAATACAAAGCGATATCTGGTGAAAAGAATGTTAGTTCATAAATCAATTTCCACCACTGTATAGTGATTGCTATATCTGTCTGCCTTCCCGCCCGTCACTCCATTCGTCTGTTTGTAAAAGGCCCTCCTCCTTTCAACGCAACGGCCTCGGAAGAATACCAAAATTACCAAATTAGGCGAAATATTCGAGCTGCAAAGGTAAAAAAAAATACTTACACATAACTACGGTTGAAGTCATATTTTCCCCTACTATCTACAAGATAAGTATGGTTATTATAAAGTTACAGAGTATCTTTTTTAAAAGAAAATTTAAATGCGAATATTTTTTTTTTAATTGTACAACAAATATTTGGGTTGCAACTCGAGAGAAAAATTAATGAAGCTGACTGTGTACTTTTTTTCAGGTCTGGAATTAGGGATCGAATTTTTTTTCAAAAGCATCAACTGAAGTGTAATTAAAACAAAATATGCACTGAATTTAATTATAGTCACTTATTTATAATAATATGTAATTATATATATATATATAGTAGAGGTAATTATTTTTTATACATGTGCGTTTTTCACTATAAAAAATGAACAATGATCGGTAATGGAGGGAGGTGATTAGGTAAGGGTTAGTTTTGAAAAATCGTTGCACTAGACCTACACTAATCCTATTGGCAGTGTGAGTCAGAATTTAGAACAGTCAAATGACCCAACGCAGCTTTAAAGGACGACATTTGGGGGGGGGGGGGGGTAAAAAACGCAGCTCAAAAAAATTAGTTGAATATTACATTTATTTTTATGCCAAAATAAAAGGTATTTTATATTCACAATGTCAGTTTGATTTAACAGTATTAAATTAAGTTTGGAAAATAAGAAACTAAGTACTATTACAGATTTTCATGATTATGAGGTTTATCATTTGTAAGCCTCAGCCCAACCTCATTTAAAATGTACCGGTGTTGTTCTACCGTCGAAAGGGAATAAAGAACTAATACTTTTTCTTTTACTATGATTTCTGTGCAGCTTCAATTCTCCTTTAATTATTATTTTAATTTTCATAATTTGTTTTATATTATTAATCTTTTTTTGATTAGGATGATCTTGCTTTTTGTAAATGTATTACTAATATCTTCTGCAATCTTTTTACATTTTGATAATTAATTTCAAATGAGCAATGATCAAAACTATAGATGTTTAAAAATACTGTATAAAAACACTGTTTACTCAACTCAATAAAATGTGTAGTGTATACATTAAAAAAATCAAACCATTCATTGAAAAATGAACATTTTTATTCGGACACAACAAACATGCAATAAATATAGTCTAAAAATGGAAGACCATTAAAATATGTAGAAGCAGATATAAAGAGATCATAAAAATACTTTCTTCTCTTTTCTTTGGAAATAGCACCAATATACTTATAACTCATCTCGCAATTTTGCATTCTAAAATATAAAAAAAAAGTATTAATTATCCTGAATTTGATAAAAGCATTTACATCATTTGTTTCTTGAATAAAGCAGAAATATGTGCTGACAATAAAAGACACAAACCTTAAATTTCACATTCAATTTTTCTTCTAAAAAGTTATAAATTCCATCAAAGGTTAAAGTATGAAGTTCAATACCAGCTGGATTCTGCAATGAAATTAAATTTTAAAATTCTTAGCAGCAGTTAGTTAAATACATAAAGATAAGAAAATGCCAAATTTAAGGATTAAGTTGTACACAAAGGCCCTCGCCAGATAAGATGGTGAAAAATGCCCCCTTCCAATTATGCTATTTTTTTCTGAAAATACCTAGCTCCTAATAAACCTTTTTTTCTATTAATCAGTAATATTTTGAGATGAGTAGCTGAAACAAAATTTTCATAAGGGTGCTGTGACGAGTGTAGGACTCATAGAAATAAAATCATTGAAAAGGTTAACTAATTCTTTTATTAAAAACAATTTAAAAACAACATCATCCCGCTACAATTTCGATTTGTCGCCTTTTTCTCTTTTTGACATCCAGAACCACCATCTCCTTATATAAGCCAGCAGATCCAGGCCTACTGCCAGATCCAGTTCTAGAATTTACTCTGCACGCGAGGCAGGTACCGCACGAGGTAGATCTAGCGCAGGAGTAGCCGATGACACAGAACCGCGAGGAACCGAAACTTCACAGTGCATATCAAAATAAGTACCAGTTTTTAAAACTTCAATGACGACCCCAATTCTTATTTCATCAAAACATTTTAAAATATAAAGTTGCACATTATTCTATTGAGAATTTGCTTAGTTATTAGCATAAGCATTAGCAGTTAAGAGGCCAAAATGTTAAGCAAATTTAATGTTAAAAACTATATTTTACTTCTCAAAATTTTAACTCTTCAAACCAATTTTTTTTAACATAATACTTCATTAATTAGTATTTATATAATACTCAACAAATCTACATAATTTTAGATTAGGAGGTTTTAAAAAATGTCCCCAAATAGGGACGCTAGGTCGCAAGAGGTTAATGATTGTCCCTGTTAGAAATTACCTGGGAGTGGTTAAGAAAAGTCAAATTCTTTGATTAACAAGTTATGAGCATGTAAAATGGTTGAGTACCCAAGTACCCTTTTTTATATAAAGATAACTTACAACAGATTATGATGAAGACAAATATACAAATGGCTGATTAAGCGTTCTGTACAATTTCCATTGAGCCATCTTACAAACAAATAAAAAATGGCCAGTTTTTGCTCTAGTGCATTGCTGATAAAATAAACTATTATTGGAACTAAAAATTAATGAACCCTATTTTCATTTATAAATGCATAACAAACAATACTGTATGGAAAACATGTATTTGTACCTTAATATGATTTCCTTTATTGCTTTCATAAAAGATTACAGTTGGATAAGCTCGAACTGAACCACAGACTCTAGGATATTCTTCACAATTCACCTTTCCAGCCTTTACCTTGCCTTCTACAGCCTATAATACATTTGAATTGGCACACTATTGAAATGTTATAGGCAAAAACAGAATTAGGATCAAGCATGCCATACAAAATAAGGGATAGAAAAGTTCATAAGGAACATAATAAAGTATGCACAACCTTGTGCAATCAGTTGTTTTGAATATGAAAGTATGGTACATTTACATGGTGTATGTCCTTTTTAATACAGTCGAACCCCGCTATAGCGATCCCGGGATATAAAGATCCCCCGGTTTTAGAGATCCTTTCACATGATCCCAACCAAAACCCTATACCATTAATGCATTTTGAAACGCTTATAACGATCATCAAAAGTCTGAGAATTGGGTATAGCGATTCCAAATT
Organism: Hylyphantes graminicola; assembly: GCA_023701765.1. Taxonomy (NCBI): domain Eukaryota; kingdom Metazoa; phylum Arthropoda; class Arachnida; order Araneae; family Linyphiidae; genus Hylyphantes; species Hylyphantes graminicola. The sequence goes on from CM043122.1 coordinate 26,558,510, forward strand.
TTCAAAAATTTCTTCTCATTATCGGTACCAATTTTTTCCCCAGTGACATTCATTTACCCTTGATCCTAAGCAAACCGACCTACCATACATAGGCACCTTTTTTTTCTCCGAAATACACTAGCATAGACACAATTCACGTCTTTTGTCCCTTTGTCAAATCCCCCTCATGTGGCTAAGAAGGTAAAGGGGAGTGGTAGCCGCTTTATTGGGGCATCTATGTCTGAAGTCGCTATTCAACAAATTTTTCTGGATAACTGGACAAAGTACACATGCTAGACCACTTTCATACTTCTGCTCTATTGCCAAAAGAATAGCTTATTCTACGAAAAGGAAGGGGGGAGGGAGAGAGATATTTATGGGAAGGTTTGGTTCAACTGGTTCTGGACAAACGACGCAGTCACATGGTGTCCTCAGCATTTTTGGCTTCAATTGACTGAATTCTGTGTCAAGCAATAACGAAATCACCATGGCTAGTACAGGCAAGCGAAAAGCTTTTTCTATCAAAGACAAAATTAAATTTATTTGAAAATTAGAAAGAGGGGAGAGCCAATCTTCAATTTGCAAAGAATTTTCGCTCAAAAAATCAACTGTTGCAACGATTTGGAAGAATCGCGAGTCTATTAACTCAGCATACGAGAAGAATAGAAATGGATCTAAAAAATTACGGAAAGCTGAACGAGAAAACGTGGATGATGCTCTGTTTAAGTGGTTTACCATGCAGAGAAATAGGAATTTACCCATAACGGGGGCCATTCTCCAAGCTAAGGCCAATGAATTTGCTGAACTTTTTGATGAAAAAGGCTTTGTGTGTTCAAATGGATGGTTGGACAGGTTTAAAAAGCGTAACAATATCAACTGTGGCAAAATTGTGGGTGAAGCCGCTGCTGTCTGCACTTCTGACGTTACCTACTGGATGGAAAATGTCTGGCCTGACATCATCCGCAATTATGAAGAGAAGGATATATTCAACGCGGATGAAGCAGGTTTGTTTTATAAGATGACACCAAACCAAACTTTGAAGCTGAAAGGAGAAAAATGTGTTGGTGGGAAACTATCCAAAGTAAGAATTACAGTTCTTGTGTGTGCAAATATGAATGGCTCGGATAAACGAAAATTGACAGTGATTGGAAAATCCCAAAAGCCAAGATGCTTCAAGAATGCAAAAAAACTGCCTGTAGTTTACAAGGCCAACAAAAAGGCTTGGATGACATCGGAACTCTTCCAGGAATTCCTTCGACAATGGGATAAAGAACTGTCGCAAAAGAAACGGAAAATTGTGTTGTTGATAGACAATTGCACTGCCCACATTGAGCCCAAGAACATTCAATGGATTAAGTTAGTCTTTCTTCCCCCAAACACGTTCGTTTTGCAACCGATGGACCAGGGAGTGATCCGGAGTCTAAAATGCATCTACCGGAAGCAGCTTATCTTGCGCATTTTAGAATGTTACGACAATAACACTGATTGCGACATTTCCCTCCTTGATGCAATTGTTTTACTAGAAAAATCTTGGAGGATGGTAACCGACTCTACCATCAGAAATTGCTTTCGTCAAGCAGGCCTTGAGAAAACACCACAGGAAGGAGATGAAAGCGACGATGATGATGAAAATCTGCCACTCTCCAAATGGCTGGATAAACACGGAGTGGATGCCTTTTCTGAAAGCGAGATTGAACACTTCGAATGCTGCGATGACGAAGTTGCGACATCCGGTGAAATAAGTGAAGAAGATATCGTAACATCTATCAAAGAACAGAGCAACTCCATTATTGTAGATCCTTCTTCGGACATCGAAGAACAAGAAGATGATTTAACTCCAGGTCCTTCAATTGCTGACGCAAAGGCAGCTGTTAACGTTTTAAAAAAATTTTGCTACAGAAAATATAGATAAATGTGTATTGGACTCATTTGAAATCGTGGATAAGAAAATTGCTGAAATGTATTTAAAATCAAAATCTTTCCAACCTAAGATTACGTCCTATTTTCGGAACAAGTGATAAATAAATTTATGAGTAAGTTGAATTTTTATTGTTTTTGAGTGAATGTCTAAAATGTTATTTTTAATTCTAATAGGCCTTCATTATATTAAGCTAATTATATTATTATAATTGATGGAAATTTCGTGATATGTGATTGCTTAAGTAAAAAAAAACGTAACATGCTTGTAAATTATAAATTTTTTCGAATTTGGATGTAACGATCCCTCGGTTATAACGATCTCCTGAGTAAGTCTGTTGAGTGTTCGCAATAGCGGGGTTCAACTGTATATAAAAGTATATACTAAATTTCACCTTTTTATCAGAACAAAAAAATCTAACATGTCACCAAAAAAAATTCAAGCACATTGTACCATGTACTACATTTTTGTTATAAGTGCGGAAAAAATATTACTTAATAAACTTCTTGGGTATCTTCCAAAGTTAAAATCAGTCTTCAATTTCCATTAGCAGGCAATTCCTTTATATTCGACCACAACATATAATGCTCCTCAAACTCAGTTGCCAATGATGCAAGAGATTGTCCCAGTAATTACCTGTTGACTCTGAAGAATCAAAGATATAACTACAAAGTCAAACTATCTAGCGTTCTTGGTGACTGAGTTTGGCTCACATCAGCAATATCTTTAATTAGGTCCTTTTGGAAATAGAAGTCTCGAATTATAAACTGATTTTTTGCATATTTTTATAGTTATTAGCTAATAAAAAACATAAAATTGGGAAAGAGTTACTAGATAAATCAACAATAGCAAATATAAATGGTGTATTAATGCATTAAAGGGTCATAACTTTAATTTAAAAATACTTAGATTGTTTTAATATTAACATCAATTTTTGGAATAACTTACTTGAGCAATTTTTTCAAATTCAGGTGCAAAGGTTTGACAATGTGAACACCATGGAGCATAATAATCAATTATCCATGGACTATTATCTGAAAGTGCTTCTTTGTAGTTAGAATTTGTCAAAATCTTCACTTTTGATGGCAAGAAATTATAAATCCAGGCTTGTAAAGATATTGAATCTCGATTCCATCCATTATATGAGCTGGAAATGTTTTATTTATTAGTAAACATAAATATTTTTTAAAAAATCAATGAATTAAGAATTTTCTTTTAAATATTTAAGTAGCTACTTACTAGTAGCCTTTTCGATGAACTTCACCAGTTGGATACAATCTTATTGTAGGATAACTGTTCACTCCAACAGATGTGCAAAGAGAATGATGTTTCTGGCAATCCACTTCTCCAATATGTACAAGAGGTTGATTAGCTAACATCTGTTTTCAATTGAAAAATTAATCAAATTCTTAGCACAGAAATCATTTTGGTTGGATAAAAAAAATGAATGCTAGCTAAAATTTAAGATGGAATAATTAACATTTACAATAGCATCCTAAAGAAATGCAAAAAAACATTAACTTTAAAAAACTCTAATCATGATATTTTACCCTTAAAGTATTCGAGTCCATTTTGAGTTTATCAGCTTGGGTGTCTTCTAGGGAATCACCACAATTTTCTTTTATTTTAATTCCAATTTCAGTGTAATATTTAAGTTAGATTTAAAGAAAATTACTGAAAAAAGTTTCGCTAGAGATAAGGTTTCAGCCTTTTTATACTCAGAAAATGTATTGATACCATTTTTTAATTGTAGTTTTGTACTAACTAAAAAGCTAAGCCCTAAAAAATATGCAACGCCTCCAACTGATCTGTGATTTCTGGTCAAGGGTCACAACAACTTTTTAGTTTAGGGGAATGCAGAATAGAATGGACTTGGTCAAAATAACCTCATAGGTGATTATCAGTGTGGATTTCAAAGGGATAGATACACAACTGAACAAATATTTAATTTTCGGCAAATTCTAGAAAACAAAGGAATTTCAAATCAACACACACCATCTTTTCGTTGATTTCAAAACGGCGTATGATAGCATTAATAGGGAACTGCAAACAAACACCTTTAGACAGTTCAACATTCCTGAAAATTTGTTAAACTAATATCCCTCGCATACAGTGACACCAAAATGAGATTCAAGATCCAGAGGCTTGTCTGGACCTGTTGAAATAACAAACGGCCTCAGGCAAGGAGACGCGCTAGCATGCCTTCATTTCAATTTTCTCAAATCTGACAACATTGAAAGAGATACAAAACTGCTGTTACATAAAAGTTTAATCAGGTCAGTTCTCACTTACGCGTCTGAAACCTGGACCCACGCTGATTGATGAGGACCCTTACTACCTTTGAGAGGAAGATTCTTCGATCAATTTTTTGTGGTGTTTGTGACAATAGAGTTTGGAGAAAGAGAACTAACTCTGAACTTTACAGACTATTCAGCTCATAAGATTCGACGTATGAAATGGGCTGGGCACATCATAATAATGAATGATGACAGAACAACAAGAAATTTTTTTTTAGCTAAACCAATTGGAACTAGAAAAAGAGGCAGACCCAGACTGAGGTGGGTGGACTGCCTCCAAAAGTACTTTGTTTCGGAGAAGAAGAGACTGGGCAAATCTCCTTGAGAAAGCCAGGGTGTACCCAGGACTGTCAAGCTGTTGATGATGATGTAAAGTTGCATTGTCAAAAAAGTGTAAGAAAAAACTCTGGGAACTACTCAGTTTACAATTTTTTCCCTTCTATAGTCCGAAAGTCTCCAAAGTTTTAACAAAACATTTTGAGTCACAAAATTTTACTGAAAAGGTTTTGTTGAAAAATTTTGTGGTAGTAGAGATCAGGCAAGTATGAATAATAAAAAATATTGTGAATCAGAAAAAACAAAGTAAAAAATTTAATTTGAATTACTTGTAAAAAGTACCCCAAATAAACCTGTCTCATAAATATGCAGAAAATCAATTTAATGCATCTTTAATGGCTTGATTTTGCATTCTTATTGGTTAAATTGTATTTATATTTGAAGTGATAAAATAAAAAACATGATAACCGGTGAATTTAAAATATTTGATAGCACTCTTGGTTCAATTTCATATAAAACATCCCATATTGCATTTTTAATTCTTAAATGTTGAAATATTTCTTTCAAATTTACAAGTTAACATCTCTAATCAATCTAAATTCAGACAGAATGCCTAACATTCCATCACCTTAAAGTTTTACCATGAATTTGAAGATTTGGAGGCATGCATAAAACATTTTTCTTGACGAAACGTGCAGTCTTTCCCAAACAAATATCCTAAAAAAGCAACAAATTGTTGTTGTTTTTTAAATTAACTACAATACAGCGAGAGCCTTCTTTAAAACAAAACTAAAAAATCACTTAAATTTCCTTCAAACCATTACAAAAGTTCCGTCTCGATGCTGCAGTTTGTAGCTTCTTGAAAAACACTGGTTTCTTTAAACCGGTCAAAACTTACCGGGTTTCTGTAGTGTTATTCGAATATGTTCGGTATAACCTAATGTTGAAAAATAAGGTTTTAAAGAAAACGGTTTTCCATTCAAAAACTCTAGCATCAAAGTGAAAAGTTTGTAATGGTGTGGAGTCAATTTATGTTCAAGGTACAGGCAGTTTTGGAATGCTTTTAGTTAAGACTACCTCTGCATTGTACTAAAGTTAAGAAAAGAACAATTTGTTGCTTTTTGGGGATATTTATATAAGAAGGACTGCATGTTTCATCGAGAAAAATAGTTTATGCATGTCTTCAAATCTTCGAATTCATGGTAAAATTCATGATGGATTGGTAAGCACCATAAGAGTTAAAAATGCAATATTGGATGTTTGGTATGAAATTGAACAAAGAGTGCTAATAAATCTTCATGTGACATCGTGTTTTTTAATTTATCATATAAAAAAATTAATACAATTCAAGCAATAAAAATGCGAAATTAAGCCCTTAAACATGCATTAAATTGATTTTGAAGACAGATTTCTTGGGTACTTATTGAAATATTTATATTTACCTTAGCAAGTTTTCTCCACTGAGGTGCAAGTTGTTGACAAGGTCCACACCAAGGAGCAAAAAAATCAATTGCCCAAATTTCACTGTTGGATTTAGCTTGAACTAAACTTTCAAATGTAGTAGGCGTGAGAGGTACTACAATGGGATTCAATATATCCTGGGAAATAAATTATTTAAATAAAAATTTACATTTAATTTTTTTCAAAAATTAAAAGTTTAATGAATATTTCTGTAACCAAAATGTCATGGGCCATTCTCAAAACATGTAAAAATTTTCATTCTGTTGCCGATAGTTTTAATGAAATTATAATATTAAAGTAGAATATTTGAATACTTGATGAATACAATTGCAAATCTGTGCCAAAAAAAAATATATATACCATTATTTTTTGATATTAAGCCTTCATTTGTCATCATCAACTAAAGTCACTCAAGATGGAATTATTATTCTAGCTCATACAGTCATTACAACTAAAAGATTTTTCAAGTTGAAAAATGCTTTCTTTTACTAAAGTGCCAATTCAAAACCTTCTAAACCAATAGCTATTGGCTGTGTGGCCAGAATAATGATATTGATAAATGCTTCTTGCCGTCATGAAATGAATTGCCATGACTATCTACTTAAGCAGAGCCAATATCTAGTCTAGTCTTTATAAACTAACAAAAGAGCTGTTTAGACAACAGAAAAAAACACTAAAATAACCTAAAATTTTTGAAACTTAGAATTGAAACAATTTTTGGGAATGACTGGAATAACTATTGGCATAAAATACATTTCTCTTAAGATTCTTGCTTAAAACATTTAGAAAATGCAAGGATCTTTAGGAAACATTTTTTATACTATAATGCCTACTGTATGGAAATAATGCTAATGCCATATATATTCATTAGGAGCAACACTATTTTTCTGTGTACAGTAGGTTAGGTTGAATTATCATTGCACTAGAACTACACACGGGCTAGGGCCATTGACGAAAAGCGTTGTAATTTCGAACCATGGTCAGACAACAGCCTAACCAACTGAGCTCCCCAGCCTCTTCAGTGTACAGTAGGATATGAATAGCTAGATTTTTTTTATGTTATGGCTCTTAAAGTAGTTTTGACACTATGTTCTTTTTTGAATAATTATTTTTACACTCTAATAACATGAATTACTTTTCTGAATAAATAATTTTTATCATGGTTATTTAAAAATTATAACTACAACAAATCTTGTCATTTGAGGGCGTTAACAATTACATAACTTAATTTCTTAACTCTTCTTTATAACTTAACAACTAAAATTTCTTTAAAATGTGTATTTTATTTAATTATACATAGGGGTGTTATGCTTAGTACTACCACTAATAAACTAAGAAGTTCATAAGTTTTTGAACAATCAAGAATGTTGAAGTAATGTTTAACTCTATTTTCCAAAAAATAGGAAAAATTAAAATAAACTTTAAAAGTTTTTTTAAAAACAACATTCTACATAAATATTATTTTACCTCTAAAAATTCTTCTAGTTGCTGTTGAGAATGAGAACCGTGAAACTTATGTGGTACTGATTGATTGTATAGGATTGCAGTAGGATAAGAATTTATCTTATACTGAAATTGAAAACGATTACATTAATCAATGGAAATACATTTATCATTAAGAGTCTACAATACTCATAGATATCACAGTAAAAGAATTAGATTGGCTGATCCCATGACCTCCAATGCTAATGACGGGACGCGCAAGGAGACCAGAATTTAAGAACAAAAAATGTCAGTGATGACAACACTTTAAGGAGAAAAATACTATGGCAGCGTCGAAAAAATGCTAGTTAATACTAAAATTGCAAAACAAAACACCCCAAAAATACGAATTAATTGTGATCCTCTAATATTATCGACACTTCGATATTTTTGCTATTTGTGGCGAATCGCAGTTAGTGTCCTTTTTTTATAAAAGTTCAAGGTTTTTTCCTCCAAGTTAACATCGGCCAGCTAGGGCCAATTTTTAACTAAATGGAACGATACATTTCAGTCTAGCCGTAAAAAAATTATACAAAGCACTGAAAAATTCTAGTTGTTAATTTTTTAAAAAGAAATTATGCATTAAATAACAGTGAGGAAGAAGTTAAGAGGAACTACCTAATGAAACGGAAAATCGTAATTTCAAGAAGAGATATTTTAAGCAGTAAAAGATGCATATATAACAAAGAATCAAAAAATATCTGCACCTGCAACTGTAACATTAAAATAGTGTTGGAAATATCACCAATGCCAGGTGTTTTGACAACCATATCAGAGGAAAACACAGAAGGATTTGACGATAATATAACTAGTTTGGTTAATAAGAATAGTTTTGTAGAATGCCAAAGTGCTATGCGGTGCCATTTAGTGCCGACTTGGCACTGTCGGCGCTATTTTAAGAAATGACTTCTTATACTTATGTCAGGAATGAAGAAAATTAAGAACATTTCAGCGATTGTCAAAATTAAGGGGTACTTGAAATCGAAAATAAAAATCAAGGAGTTTTAATCAAGGACTTTTGAGGACCTGTGGGAACCATGAAAGTTATTTTAGGCACTAAATTTATTCTTTAAAAATATTAACAGATTAAACTGATATTTTAGTTCAGCAGTTAGTTCAGTATTAAATAAAATAACAATAAATAATTTAACAAAACTGTGTTTCCTAAACTAAGGACATATTCATATTAAAGAGGAAGGCAGAAGTAGCTCTCCCTTCTTTCCCTTTCCATATGGTACAAGTCTGTAGGCCAGGTTTTAAGCCTTTGACTTTAAATTTTTGTTTTTCAATTACCATTTTTTTGCACGTAGAGGTCTGGAATGTTTTCTAGGGATACTTAGTAGGTGATTTTTCATTTTCATCTTGCAAAATTTTTACGAAATTAATTTTAATGTTTCAATTATATTTTTTTTTTTAATTTTAAAAACCTGTATGAACGCACAAACAAGTGCATGCTAATATACATAGGAAACTTTATGGACTACCTCATGCAAAGAACTGCAAGTTAATAAACTGAAAACCAAAGGAGAGGCAATATGCCATAAAAAGTGTGAGATTTAATATGGGAAGTAAAAAAAGGAATTTGGATGTTCTAAAAATTCCTACAGATAAAATAGCTTTTTTTCACTATAGCAAACTGATTGTTTAAGAAAATATAGAATGTCTTAATAAGAATTGACGAATTATTTTGCAAACAAAGAAGTAAAACTAATTTTTTAAAGTTTTTGTTTTTAATGCATTTGATTTACTTTACCTGACGACATAAAGAACATGAACAGTACAATCTACTGTTCCAAACTTAACTAAATGCCCAGAGGTTTGTGACGCTTTTCTCCAATGAGGTAGAAGTTGCATGCAAGGAGGACACCAATAAAAATAAAGAAATGAAAACAGTTCGGCATAAAATTTAGAAAACTTAAATTGAATGATGGACACTACTTTAAAATCACACACGGATACATTTAGTTAAAAAACAATATATAACTTGGGAAAAAAATGAAACATACTGGAGCAAAAAAGTCAATAAACCAAGCTTCACCAGATTCTGCCAACCTTAGGAAAATGATCAGGTGTATAAGAGTTTGAAACCCTGGGACTATGACAATGCTTCACGAACTGTAAATCTTGCAACTTCATATGCAGTTATCCTCCCTTTAAGTAAAAAATGACATCTTTATTTATGTATAAATGTACAAGACAAAAATTCAAATAAATGCCTCTACAAACTAATAAATATTGAGTTTTTTAATTTTTTAATAAGGAGTAGATAATTTTACTGAAAATCTTATCAATATGATGGCTCCAACCGTCACTTTTCAGACTGTGCACGAGTTCCCCAGAACTGAATTGGAATATTAATATTTTATTAAATATCTAGAGAACAATAATTAAGAATTTCTTTGTTCAATTTTATATTTTTGAAGTTTTGAATTGTTTTGTTAACTTTGTGTGAAATAAGAAAAAAGCATGGCTTTGTATACATGACCGGTGTACATGAAATATAAATATTGTAGTCTTAAGTCTTGATGATATAACGTTGCATCTGTTTTGTCATATAAACATGTCTTAAAACTGCAAGACCCATCACTAATATCTCTTGTGCAGCTCTAGAAAAAGATCTGTTAATTCAATTAAACCAACCAATAAATGCATAATACATATTTGATTATAAATGACATTTACATTTCTCTCAAATTAATGAACCTCATTTTGGACATTTTCTCATTGAATTTGGATTCTTCCAAATTCAATGAGATAAAACATTCAAATATCTGATGAATATATTGTACTGATTTAAACATTTATACTAGGAAGGAAATTTTTAGTAATGATTAAATGGCATTTTACAACTAAACAACACAATTATACATCAATAATATCAATTGTAAATTATTTAAAAGATCAACAGCAAACTTTCAAGAAGAAACAGTTTTTATTTTAAAAAATAGGTTTAAAATAACTTGTTGCTCTTGATTTACAACTTGATCCAATCTTTTTCATTAATAGTAGAAGATATAGTAAAAATTTTTACTTTGTCAATGACTCTTCATTGTTTGGTTTAAGGCCACCGTAGGCAATAAAGTGTTAAAGGTCAAAATGAACCAGAGGAACAAAAGTTCACTTAAAACTTAATTTTGAATTGCCCAATTTTAAAAATTCCACTAAAGACAAATTATCTTGATGGTTTTTTTTTTTAATTGAGGATAACAATACTGTTAACAAAAGTAAATAAAACATATCACAAGGCAATGAAAAATCTTAATTTCATCAATTTTAAGTTTGCAAAACCCATACACACATTAAAAATGCTAATAATGTATGTTTTGTCCAACTAACCTGATAAATGCTAAAACTTACACATTTTAATACGCAAAATATAACTTACCATAATGCAATATAAAAAACTCATTATGATCCTCCTGGTTTGAAAAGTAAGAAGGTTGGAAATTTTTGAATGAATATTGATGAACAAGTAGATGCATTATTTTTCACAATCTAGGTGTCCAAATACCAACTTCTGGTAACAGTCACTTTAAGGCGTTTTCAAATCAATTTTATTAGAATCAATCGATTTTTCCCTTATCTTTTGTGAATAACATAAGTTGAGGAGAGGAGAGAGTGAATTCAAATTTTGTGTGGAATCTTCTCATTGCCTAAAAAAAAAACAACAATTTATTTTAAACATAGGGGGAGGATTGAATTGGGATTAAAGTACAGCAATAATATTGTCTTAAAAATATAATTTGCAACTACTATTGAGGAAAATTAGTAAACAAAACTGTAGCAGTAACGGGCAATAAATAACCTGCATTATAATGTTTTTTTAAGACTAAAAAAACAATTTTGAGTTGTCTATCACTAAACACTGTCCAAAACAAGGGGCGCACTTTGCATAATTTTTGTTAAACCATTCAGTAACAATTGTGTTTTTTTTTTGTTCCAAAAATCTAAACTTTTTGAAATAGATTTCATTTATGCATCCAGAATGAAATGGAAAAAAAAATCCCAGGGGAAGAATCTTAATTTTTTAACTAAATTTTAAAGAAAAAAATAGAATAATAACTTTGAAAAAATACGACAATATTTTTTTAATCTTTGTAAAAAAAAAGCTAAAATCAAAAAATTTTTTAAACATTCTAAGAATGCAAGCGTGAAACATTTACAGTCAATTTATTTTATAAAAAATTTTAAGAGGGAATTTTTTTAAGAGTGAAAAATATGAAATTTAGCATAAGGAAATTCATGGGTGCCATTTTCTTATGCATTACAAGACATTTTTTGTGGGGTCTTTGTATTACTTTATGTCTAAAAACAATTAATAGAAAATATTTTTTGAATGTGTCCGACATAGTCAAACAGCTCCTTTGTTTTTTCTGAACTTTCTCACAAACCTCATCATCAACCAAAATTCAGATCCATTCAGAAAAAGTACGTTTTTTTTTTCAGTTATGTAAAAAAAAAATAGTTTTTTGTTTGCTTTTTAAAAATTTTAATTTCATAAACAACAAGAACAGCCATCTATTTGAAGACTAGATTGTTTTTTAAGACTATCTAAAACTCTGTATAGCTACTTTAAATAGTTTATATCTTATATACAAATTTCAAATTCCCATTTAACATTAGGGAAAATATAAAAATACTTTTTTAAATAAATTCCTCTATAACTTTTCCAAAAAAATAACATTTTGACTATATAATAAATAAATATATAATATATGGAAAAAAAAAAAAAAAAAAACACCTCAAAGCTTGTGTATCTGTAAATTCTTCAGGCTCTGGGATGTTGTTCAACTACCGCCTTTTACCAAAGCAGAAACCTCAATTCAGTAAAATTTATGTAGTTTCCTTTAACTGCTGAAAAAGAAATAAATTTTTTCACTTAAACTATGGTTTTTATTTGGTTAAATAATTTATTTTTAATTTTTATTAAAAAAAATGAAGCAGTAGGAGGTTGAAAAAACAATTGACCATTTTGCAGATTTCTGGATCACTTTCTTTATCCACTAATGCA